>CM019063.1:549673603-549759497 GCA_009667805.1 Leptobrachium leishanense
ATCTATGTCTGTCTATCCTGCTAGATCTATCTATGTCTGTCTATCCTGTTAGCTCTATCTATGTCTGTCTATCCTGTTAGCTCTATCTATGTCTGTCTATCCTGCTAGATCAATCTATGTCTGTCTATCCTGTTAGCTCTATCTATGTCTGTCTATCCTGCTAGATCTATCTATGTCTGTCTATCCTGCTAGATCTATCTATTTCTCTCTCTCTCTTTTAACTATGTTATCTATAGTATCTACATCTATAAACAGTTATGTATCAATCTTATCCGTAGTATCCATCATTTTTACATATCTGTCCCCCCTATGTATTTACCTATCTATCCTTCTAGATTTATGTCTATCTGTATCTATCCTTCTAGATTTATCTGTCTATCTGTATCTATCCTTCTAGATTTATCTATCTGTATCTATCCTTCTAGATTTATCTATCTGTATCTATCCTTCTAGATTTATCTGTCTATCTGTATCTATCCTTCTAGATTTATCTATCTGTATCTATCCTTCTAGATTTATCTGTCTATCTGTATCTATCCTTCTAGATTTATCTATCTGTATCTATCCTTCTAGATTTATCTATCTGTATCTATCCTTCTAGATTTATCTGTCTATCTATCCTTCTAGATTTATCTGTCTATCTGTATCTATCCTTCTAGATTTATCTATCTGTATCTATCCTTCTAGATTTATCTGTCTATCTATCCTTCTAGATTTATCTGTCTATCTGTATCTATCCTTCTAGATTTATCTATCTGTATCTATCCTTCTAGATTTATCTGTCTATCTGTATCTATCCTTCTAGATTTATCTATCTGTATCTATCCTTCTAGATTTATCTGTCTATCTGTATCTAACTCTATCCATCTAGATCTCTTATTTATGTTATTTATTTATGTTATAGTATATACATCATGTATCTACAGGTATAGATCTTATGTATAGTATGAGTTTTAACATATCTTTCTATCCCTCTATCTATAGATCTCTATATAGTTATGTTTGCATCTTATCCATATATAAATATTCATTCGTGTATACATTTATTTCTCTCAGATGGGATAGATGATCATATTTTGGTAGTTTTGTGTCTCTCTGGTCATGATGTTCATTGCTCTCCCCTGTACCCCCCCCCCCAAGCAGCATCATATAGCCGGAGTGAGTCTCACCTGTGCTGTGTTTGCTGGAAAGTGTGTGGCAGGAGATGCCCCTTGTAAGTTCTCCAGACATGGTCATCTTCTTGCCCCCTGCTTGGATCCTGGTGGTGTCAGGGCAGGCTAGCTGGGTGCTGCTGGGTATGGAGCGCAGGACAAGCTCCCAGATGCCATCTGCTCAGGTGGGCTCCACAGCCAAGTGTCCTCCCCTCACTCTCCATCCCAGCAACTTCCCCTCGTGGTCCTCCCTCCCACCCCTCAGCTGTCACTGGGCACTGCCCATATCACAGGCTTAAAGGAGCAGCAGAGAAATCAGCCTCTTACTCCTCCATCCTCCAGCACAATGTGCAGCCTCTGCAATCCCTCCCAGCTACTACAGCCCTCACTGCCAGCAGCACTGCCTCCCCATGCCAACCTATCACCCCCTCACTGCCTCCCCATGCCAAGCTATCACCCCCTCACTGCCTCCCCATGCCAAGCTATCACCCCTCACTGCCTCCCCATGCCAAGCTATCACCCCTCACTGCCTCCCCATGCACATATCACACCCTCACTGCCCCCCTGCCCCATGCAAACATATCACCCCTCACTGCCTCCCCATGCCAACCTATCACCCCTCACTGCCTCCCCATGCCAACCTATCACCCCTCACTGCCTCCCATGCCAACCTATCACCCCCTCACTGCCTCCCCATGCCAACCTATCACCCTCACTGCCTCCCCATGCCAACCTATCACCCCCTCACTGCCTCCCCATGCAAACCTATCACCCCCTCACTGCAAGCAGCACTGCCTCCCCATGCAAACATATCACCCCCCTCACTGCCTCACCATGCCAACCTATCACCCCCTCACTGCGCAGCAACCTCCCCATGCCACCTCTATCACCAGTCTCCCTCCCCATCAAACCTATCACCCCTCTTGGCACTGCCCTCCATGCCCATCCAACACATATCACCCCTCACTGCCTCCCCATGCCAACTATCACCCCCTCACTGCCTCTCCCATGCCAACCTATCACCCCTCATTACCTCCCCATGCCAACCTATCACACACTCCTCCACATGCAACCTATCACCCCTCACTGCCTGCCCATGCAACCTATCACCCCCTCACTGCCAGCAGCACTGCCTCCCCATGGCCAACCTATTCACCTCACTGTCTGTGTGCCTCCCATGCAAACCTATCACCCCTCACTGCCTTCCACCCGGAAACCTTTCACCCTCGCACTGCACAGCAGCAGCACTGGCTCCCCATGCAAAACCTATCACCTCCCTCACCGA
The DNA here is from genome assembly GCA_009667805.1 of Leptobrachium leishanense. Taxonomy (NCBI): domain Eukaryota; kingdom Metazoa; phylum Chordata; class Amphibia; order Anura; family Megophryidae; genus Leptobrachium; species Leptobrachium leishanense. Next base: position 549,676,040 of record CM019063.1, read on the forward strand.
TGCCAAACCTATCAACCCCCTCACTGCCAGCAGCACTGCCTCCCCATGCCAAAGCTATCACCCACTCATACCTCCCCATGCCAACCTATCACCCCCTCACTGCCTCCCCATGCAAACCTATCACCCCCTCACTGCCTCCCCATGCCAACCTATCACCCCCTCACTGTGCCTCCCCATGCAAACCTATCACCCCTCACTGCCTCCACCCCATGCCCAATGCCTACTCACCCCCTCATTATTTACCTCCTCCATAAACTACCACACCCCTCACTGCAGTCAGCATTGCCTCCCCATGCCAACCTATCACCCCCTCACTGCCTCCCCATGCCAACCTATCACCCTCACTGCCTCACTCCTGCCCATCAAACCTGCTCATCACCCCCTCCCCACTCCTACCCACCTGACATCATCCCCCTCCAACCCCACCACTGCCTCCCCCATCGCCTCCACCACATCAACCTATCACCTCACTGCCCTTCCCCATGCCAAACCTATCACCCCCTCACTGCCTCCCGCAACCAGCACACCCTCACGCCATCCCCATCTCCCCTCACTGCCACACCCCCATGCAATGCCTCCCATGCCAACCCATCACCCCCTCACTGCCTCCCCATGCCAACCTATCACCCCCTCACTACCTGCAGCACTACATCGCCATGCCAACCTATCAGCTCCCACTGCCAGCAGCACTGCCTCCCCAATCCCATGCCAATCTATCAGCCCTCTTCACTGCCAGCAGCATTGCCTTCCAATGCCAATCTATCAGCCCCCTCACTGCCAACAGCACTGCCTCCGTATGCCAATCAGCCCTCTTCACTGCCAGCAGCACTGCCTTCCCATGCCAATCTATCGACCTCACACTATACACAGCACAGATTTCTGCTACCAAAAGAGGTTCTGCAGCATCTGCAATCATGCGGTCTCCTTCTAGACGTTGCCAGATCGACCATGTTTTCCCAACACATATTATAACACATATTTCATGCAGAGGGGAGCACAGGGAAAAGCGCTGCCCTGCAACCTGTATAATCCATATGCTGCAGGGAGGAAATCAAGGCAGGTCACCTGGAATTCCTTACTCATTCCTTACCTGCAGCGTATGGATTATACTTGCTGCGGGGTGCCATTTTTCATGCACTGCCCATCAGCACGAATAAATGATGTGTCTGGGAAAACATGGCCGACCTGGCGACCCTATTCCAGACTGACGGATACGTGTGGTTGTTCCCATGGTGATAGTTATAGAATGAATGCGTCCAATGGTTTAAAATCTGGGTAATTAATTATCATTTACCCCCCCCCCGTCAAACTGTGTATAAAACATCACGGGTCCTTAAAGTCTCTGCTGATAACCGCGAGCCTATTTTTAGGGATAATCTCTTAGAATTCAGTGGAATGTTCTATTTTCCTGCGGAAAGTAAATACGCTCCAAACAACGTGTCTGCTATTATTATCCCGCCTTTCCTGGAAAACGAAACGGATTCCGCCACAATGCTCATTTAACATCTTCACAGCTTTATCCATGTGTGGTGCCCATACGGCTGCCAGGTCGGCCATGTTTTCCCAACACATATTACTATTTCATGCAGAGGGGAGCACAGGGAAAAGTGCTGCCCTGCAACATGTATAACTCATATGCTGGAGGAAGGAAATCAAGGCAGGTCACGTGGGATTCCTCATGTACAGTGTATGGACTATACATGCTGCGGGGTTGCACTTCATTCTATTCATGTTGATGGGCAGTGCATGAGAAGTGCAACCCCGCAGCATGAATAATCCATACGCCGCAGGTAAGAAATCAAAAAAGGAATACCAGGTGGCTCGTTTTGACTTTCTTCCTGCAGTGTATGAATTACACATGTTGTAGGGCAGCACTTTCCCTGTGCTCCCCTCTGCATGAAATTTATTTATTTATTTATTTATAATGGATTTTACCAGGAAGGATACATTGAGATTTCTCTCGTTTTCAAGTATGTCCTGGGTTCAAGAACATTGAATTGTTACAGTTACAGAAATACAAAGTAATACAATGCAAGTTATTAAAAAACACACAAATATACAGATTAACAGAAAATAAATATGTAGGAAATATAGTCACAAGGTTACATGTTTACAGGTGCATTCTGTATTGAGGTATGTTAGTAAGGAGCTCTTGAGTGACTTAAGACTGGGGGAAGATTTGATGGTGTCTGGGAGGTTATTCCATAACTGCGGTGCTCTGTAGGAAAATGAGGACCGAGCCACTTTCTTTTTGTATTGTGTTATTGCAAGTAAGGTGCTGGTCCTGGATCGGAGGTTATAGGATGAGGGAGCTGCTGGGGGAAGCAGTCTATTCAGGTAGGGTGGCAGCTTCCCAGAGATGCTCTTAAACACCAGGCTGGAAAGGTGAAGGGTGGCGTCTAGATTCCAGCGACGGCCAGTTTAGCTCTTTTAACATGTCACAATGGTGGGTCATGTAGTTACATTGTAGCGCAAAGCGGCAGAATGAGTTATACAATGTAGTAAGTTTATGAAGGTGTGTTTGCGGGGCGGCTGCATACACTACATCTCCGTAATCAATAGCCGGCATAAGCATTTGCTGTACAATCTGCTTTCTTACCGCGGGACTCAGGCAGGATTTGTTTCTGTACAGGGCACCTAGTTTGGGGTAAAGTTTAGATGAAATAGTAATATGCGTCCAGGAAAACATGGCCGATCTGACAACCCTATCGTTCACGTTTTCATATGCACTGCCCATCAACATGAATATAATATATGTGTCCAGGAAAACATGGCCGATCTGGCAACCCTAGGTATAGGGTTGCCAGATCAGCCACGTTTTCCTGAACACATATTACTATTTCATGCAGGGGGGAGCACAGGGAAAAGTGCTGCCCTGCAACGTGTGTAATTCATACACTGCAGGAAGAAAGTCAACACGTGCCACCTGGCATTCCTTTTTGATTTCTTACTTGCTGCGTATAGATTCTACATGCTGCGGGGTGGCATTTGTTATGCACTGCCCATCAGCATGAATAAATTATATGTGTCCAGGAAAACATGGCACATGTGCCTCTGCATGGATACAGTCCACGATGGCTACCAAAATGCGGCCAGTAAAACACTGAACCCAGCCTTACCAAAATAAATATTTAACAAAGGGGATGACTGGGTGCCTCGGACACATTGAAGCTATGGGCGTCTAAAACCCTTGGAATAGGGCTGTACGTGCATACCATCACAGCAGTCTATTTGGGTTTCTGTACTCTATATCTTTCACAGCTCCACCTTTGCTTATTTTTTGTCTTAAAGGGCCACGGCCACCAAAAAAAACACAATGTTCTCATTTTGTTTATGTCAGGTTGCTGGTATCCTACATGTGCTTTGTTTTTCTCTTGTATGCAGGGCCAGATTTATAATTAGGCAGAGTAGGCATGTCCTTACAGGCACCTGCCACAAGGAGGCGACTTGCTCTGTAAGAAAAAAATAATTCAATTTATCTCTGGAGTCCTACAGGATAGAGGGACATGCAAGGTATCATCGGAGAGGCAATATTATGGTCTTTCCAACGATTCTAAACAGATTTATGAAAATAAAAAATAAGGTATAGATACTGTTTCTCATTTATTTTCTAATTGTTCAGTTTTTCAATTATAAAGTGAACAGTGATGCTGCACTAACTCATCTTCTCATTTCTCTCACTGCCAGCAAGTGTGGAGGGGATGGCACAACACATTGTTTCTTCGACAACCTAGACTCTCATCACTACAGTGATAAGAGTCAGGGGGAATTTGGAACAATAAGGCTAGGGTCAGACTAACGCATTTTCGCGTTGTCCGTGAAAAAGTGCGTTCGAACAAATGGACGCATTTTTTCACGGAATACGCGACAGCGGTCATACGATGCGCATTTACGTCCGTGATTTTGTACGGATCATCAATAAAACACTTTTTGCGTCTGGACGTTATGTTGGCCGGACATTAGCAGCGTCTGACGTCTCCTAATCACGCACACACGCCGCTAGCGGACGCAGCGCACTCTGTACGTCCGTACTAGTGGTTTGACGTTCTAGGAAAAATGCGTTCGTTTTCCACTTGCGTTGCGCAGCCGGACTTTCGTGCGACCGTACTTCGTATATTGGCCGTCATTGCCCGTCATTTGCTGCTAGTGCGGCCGTAATTAAGTGCGCCAGAACGCACGTTTAAAGTGCGTTAGTCTGACCCTAGCCTTAATCTCAGATTTTTTTTACACCACAAAGAGTCAAGTGAGGTGACATTAGAAAGATCAGAGTCTGTCCTTTCCAACGATAACAAACATGACTGTGTAACTTGTAAAAATAAAAATTGGAAAAAAAATTGCCCAGAATTTTGGCTGTGCCGGCCTGAAATGGAACATCCTTTTCATAGCAAGGGTTAGGTTACTATTTACGCTTCTATAACTAGAATCCCTAAAATTCTGCTCCATTTTTGCTTTGCATTTTAAGGCCCTTCATTTGGTGTGAGCGCACCGAGAAACGTTTTTTCAGTTTTTTTTAAAATGTTAATTCCACCCCCTCCCCTAAACAAAAAATAAAAAAAAGAGATTTAGACAAATTGTTTTCTTATTATTTTGGGGGGGCTTGGGGAGCTCCTGATTTTGGTGCCTACGGTCTCCTGAAATGTAAATCTGGCACTGCTATGTTTAGTTAAGAAAATATTTTCCTCTATATGTGTCACTGGGTGCATCCATTGTGTGATATTTTCCTCTATATGTGTCACTGGGTGCATCCATTGTGTGATATGTTCCTCTATATGTCACTGGGTGCATCCATTGTGTGATATTTTCCTCTATATGTGTCACTGGACGCACCCATTGTGTGATATTTTCCTCTATATGTGTGACTGGGTGCATCCATTGTGTGATATTTTCCTCTATATGTGTCACTGGGTGCATCCATTGTGTGATATTTTCCTCTATATGTGTCACTGGGTGCATCCATTGTGTGATATTTTCCTCTATATGTGTCACTGGGTGCATCCATTGTGTGATATTTTCCTCTATATGTGTCACTGGGTGCATCCATTGTGTGATATTTTCCTCTATATGTGTGACTGGGTGCATCCATTGTGTGATATTTTCCTCTATATGTGTCACTGGGTGCATCCATTGTGTGATATTTTCCTCTATATGTGTCACTGGGTGCATCCATTGTGTGATATTTTCCTCTATATGTGTCACTGGGTGCATCCATTGTGTGATATTTTCCTCTATATGTGTCACTGGGTGCATCCATTGTGTGATATTTTCCTCTATGTGTCACTAGGTGCATCCATTGTGTGATATTTTCCTCTATATGTGTCACTGGGTGCATCCATTGTGTGATATTTTCCTCTATGTGTCACTGGGTGCATCCATTGTGTGATATTTTCCTCTATGTGTCACTGGGTGCATCCATTGTGTGATATTTTCCTCCATGTGTCACTGGGTGCATCCATTGTGTGATATTTTCCTCTATGTGTCACTGGGTGCATCCATTGTGTGATATTTTCCTCTATGTGTCACTGGGTGCATCCATTATGTGATATTTCCCTCTATACGTGTCAGTGGGCGCATCCATTGTGTGATATTTTCCTCTATGTGTCACTGGGTGCATCCATTGTGTGATATTTTCCTCTATGTGTCACTGGGTGCATCCATTGTGTGATATTTTCCTCCATGTGTCACTGGGTGCATCCATTGTGTGATATTTTCCTCTATGTGTCACTGGGTGCATCCATTGTGTGATATTTTCCTCTATGTGTCACTGGGTGCATCCATTATGTGATATTTCCCTCTATACGTGTCAGTGGGCGCATCCATTGTGTGATATTTTGTGTTGTAAACTGCCCCCCCTCCCCAGTGTTTTTCCATCACTTGTACCTCACTGTGCGGCTTTGGCCATAGAATGGAGTAAATGGGTCAGGTCTCCAAAAAACAACTCATAAGGATTGCATTGTGTGGGATGTATACAAAGGACATCACCAGGGGGTAGAATAAAGTGTTATCACATCTATCAGATCTCGTTCAGCTGCCATCTCGTATCTCAGCTAGCCTAGACAACACAATAGATCCCAAGCAGCCTCGTCATAACATTTCCTCCTCCGCCCCATTGCCTTTTCAATACTGTTTTATCCTATACCACAGCTGTAAAGTAAAACTCACCATATGATTTTGGTAAATGTTGTATCATATGAAAAATCCACAAAATGGATTTTTATAATGTGTTTTATAAGGTGTTTAATAAGGTGGTTTTGTTTGCAAGGCACAAGTAATCTAGTTATAGCTTATGCAAGTGGTAGTTTCCCTTTACGTTTGATAAATCCCGTTTTATGGTTTTCAGGCTCGTTTGATGTTCCAGTTTTTCTACGCGTCTCTGCTTAGTGAGTGTGTCCCTTGGTTTTATTGCGTCGCTGCAGGAACGCGCGGCCACTCCTTGGTACACGGCCCACGTAACGCTATCTGTTCACTCCCATTATATTTAAACAAACGCTATTATGCATGGGTGAGTCCAAGGTCACGTTTGCTTTTGCGGCTGAGCCCTTCCACTGCATGGCAACCGGAATAAAGTGCTTTGTGTTACAGCACCATCAGTTATATTGTGTTATAACCGCACATTGTGTTATGAAAGCCTTAATAAAAATCATACGTATAAAGGGTTAACCAAAGCCAAGCTATTCCGCTCAATGTCACATCATTGTTTCAGTCAAAGTAATGATGAGTCGGGAAATGTAGCAGTTCTTAAAGTCGTTAGTGTTAACGAGCGGAGCCATTATAGTTATTGGCTCCCTTTTTATTAACCCCTTCACTACCAAGAGATTTCTGTTGGGAAAAAATGTTATCATAACATTTATTTGAAACATGGGCTGCGGCGTTAGCAATTAAATATAGGGTGAAATAGACGTTTCGCACAGAAATTGTTATTTAATGTAAATTTGCAAATTTTTCATGTATTCGTTTATCCTTTACATAAATGTTGTTGAAATGTAAGGTTCTAAGCTCTAAATGGTGTCCCATAGGCTGGGGTCAGACCAGCGCACTTTTAACGTGCGTTCTGGCGCACATAATCACGGCCGCACTAGCAGCAAATGACGGGCAATGACGGCCAATATACGAAGTACGGTCGCACGAAAGTCCGGCGCGCAATGCAAATGGAAAACGAACGCATTTTTTCGAGAGCGCCGAACCGCTAGTACGGACGTACAGAGTGCGCAGCTGCGGGATAGCGGCGTGTTTGCGTGATTAGGAGATGTCAGACGCTGCTAATGTCCAGCCTACATAACGTCCAGACGCAAGAAGTGTTTTATTGACGATCCGTACAAAATCACGGACGAAAAGGCGCATAGTATGACCGTTTTCGCGAATTCCGTGAAAAAATACGTCAATTCGTTCGGACGCACTTTTTTACGTTCGCGTGTAAAAATGCTTTCGTTTGACCCTAGCCTTATTGTACACAAAATGGGGTCTGCATTATCAGCTAAGGCTAGGGTCAGACTGAGGCAGTGCGAACGCGCGTTCTGGCGCACTTAATCACGGCCGTGCTAGCAGCAGATGCCGGGCAATGACGGCCAATATACGAAGTACGGTCGCACAAAAGTCCGGCTGCGCAACGCAAGTGGAAAATGAACGCATTTTTTCGAGAACGTTAAACCACTAGTACTGACGTACAGAGTGCGCTGCGTCCGCTAGCGGCGTGTGTGCGTGAATTGGAGATGTCAGACACTGCTAATGTCCGGCCAACATAACGTCCAGACCCAAAAAGTGTTTTATTGATGATCCTACAAAATCACGGACGAAAACGCGCATTGTATGACCGCTATTGCGTATTCCGTGAAAAAATACGTCCATTCTTCGAACGCACATTTTCACGGACAACGTGAAAAATGCGTTAGTCTGACCCTAGCCTTAGGCTAGGGTCAAACGAACGCATTATTCGCAGCGACAGTCAAAAAGTACGTCCGAACGCATTGATATATTTTTTCACGGAATGCGCAAAAACGGTCAGACGACGCGCATTTTCGGGCGTGATTTTGTACGGATCGTCAATAAAACACTTTTTACGTCTGGACGTTATGTAGGCTGGACATTAGCAGTGTCTGACATCTCCTAATCACGCAAACACGCCGCTAGCGGGCGCAGCGCACTGTGTACGTCCGTACTAGCGGTTCAGCGTTCTCGAAAAAATGCGTTCATTTTCCACTTGCGTTGCGCGGCCGGACTTTCGTGCGGCCGTACTTCGTATATTGGCTGTCATTGCCCGTCATTTGCTGCTAGTGCGGCCGTGATTAAGTGCGCCTAAACGCACGTTAAAAATGCGTTAGTCTGAGCCCCGCCTAAGGCGGCAGCGCGGCAAAGAATGTCTTTGTGGCAAATGTGGGAAACTGACGATTACTTTAAAAGATTCTGTACATTCCGGACACAGTGTACATTACAGAGCTCCACAGCAATAAAACTCACAGTAATATACCCTGTGTACGAGCGTATCACAGAGCTGCACAGCAATAAAACTCACAGTAATGTGCGGTGTGTATGATCGTATCACAGAGCCCCACAGCAATAAAACTCACAGTAATGTGCCGTGTGTATGATCGTATCACAGAGCCCCACAGCAATAAAACTCACAGTAATGTGCGGTGTGTATGATCGTATCACAGAGCCCCACAGCAATAAAACTCACAGCAATGTGCGGTGTGTATGATCGTATCACAGAGCCCCACAGCAATAAAACTCACAGTAATGTGCCGTGTGATGATCGTATCACAGAGCCCCACAGCAATAAAACTCACAGTAATGTGCCGGTGTGTATGATCGTATCACAGAGCCCCACAGCAATAAAACTCACAGCAATGTGCGGTGTGTATGATCGTATCACAGAGCCCCACAGCAATAAAACTCACAGCAATGTGCGGTGTGTATGATCGTATCACAGAGCCCCACAGCAATAAAACTCACAGTAATGTGCGGTGTGTATGATCGTATCACAGAGCCCCACAGCAATAAAACTCACAGCAATGTGCCGTGTGTATGATCGTATCACAGAGCCCCACAGCAATAAAACTCACAGTAATGTGCCGTGTGTATGATCGTATCACAGAGCCCCACAGCAATAAAACTCACAGTAATGTGCCGTGTGTATGATCGTATCACAGAGCCCCACAGCAATAAAACTCACAGAATGACAAAGATAGTCATGTTGGGTATGATTTCCAATGACACCTAAACCGTTCTTATAGGATACATAGGTCCGGAGATACAGGTGTCTAAATGACCCCTGCATTTCCCATAATGGGAATTCCCTGCCCAGCAGGTGAAATCCAAGTTTGTGACATCATCGTGCGCATGCCTGATGACTCCCGCGGCCTGAGGGGCAGCCTCATAGCATGGCTTATATCCAAGATGTCAGCCCGCTGTGGCTGAAGCTCCTACTCAGTGCCAGATTGGCACGGAGCACTGCAGGGACACAGAACATCCATGGAGCGCCCTCCGTGCTGGGGAGGGAATACTCATGACATTCCACGGGCCTTCCAGCACTTCGGGGCAGAAAGATAGATCGATGAGGCCCCAATCTGGGTCCCTCACCCATCCGGGCCCTCGAGCAGTGCCTGATGGGTCAGTCCGCCCCTGGGTAGGCTTAAGTTACTGTTTGTGCTTGTTTTAGGGTTAGAGTTATATTTAGGGTTAGGGTTAACCCTAAACATAACATTCTGCTCCATTTTTGCTTCATTCTTAGGCAACAGGCCCTGCCCGTTTTCACGTGAGTGCAATGAGCATTAAAAGAAGGGGCAGTTGACTAAAAATGAAGCAAAAATTATGCAGAATGCTAGGGTTAGGACGAACCCAAGCCATAAATGTAACCCTAACCCTAAAACAAGCACAAGCATTAACCAAACCATATTTTTTAACCCTAACACTAATTATTTTCTAACCCAAATTTCTAACTCCGTCCCTAATTTCTAAACCTAACTATGGAAAACGATGCTCCAGTTCGACCCGAAGAGTCCAATTCAGCCGTGCCCGCGAGCTCCCTCGAGATTCAGCTGCAGCTTTTTTAACGTGTCATTCAGGTTAACAAATAAACCCCTGTGTGTAAATGTGGGTACATGAGAGCTATAAAGTGGAGGAATTTTTTTTCTGGCGAATTTTACAGCTAAAGCTTCATTTTCATCCAAACACTAGGGGCACTATTCCATCCCTCATGCTAAAATGGGGACACTAACGGGGAAACCAGCGCCTGCAGGTTTCCCTGTAGCATCGTCAGAGATTTCAGGGCGGGCAGGCGCTAATTTAGCACCTAGCCCTGGAACCATGCGCTACCCACAGTGATACTCACGGTAGCAATTCCGCACAGCCATGAGTATCTCCTCCTGGAGTCCATAGGACTCCATGGAGTGTTGTGTTTCTAACTGCTGCGCGAGATCGTGCAGCACCGCAGAGTGATCTCGTAGGGAGACTGGGGACTATTTGTCCCCAGTTTCGCTCTGCTCCCGGCGGCCAGAAGCGACGGATCGGGCCACCGTCCTCGCCACGGGATGAGAGCCGAGTATCAGATTTATGGGGGGGGGGGTTAAGCTGGTGCTAAAGATTATTGTTCATAAGGTTGCTGTGACTCAAAAGTATTTTGAAAAACCTTGCAAAAAAATAAATAAACAAAATCGACAAAATTGAGACCAGAGCCGGGAATTGTTCTGCAATCCATCTCTGGAACCTGGCCAACATTTTAACAGCTTGATTAAATATAGAAAAGCCATATTAAATCTCCAGAAATGTGTCAGTGTTTGTAAACTTTAAAAAGAAGAACCTCCCTTTCCATTCATTCCAGCGAGCGATGATCCGCAAATGCCATATGTGCATGTTGTCGCTTTCCAGGTTACCTGAGATTACTTCGGACCCGCGATAGTTCTTAACCTATTGGCTTCCTCTGCCCATATTAAACCAATGAGTACTTTATGTGTGTTAGCTTTTCTTGTTGTTCTAACGCTTTCTGTGGTTTTTACTTGGAACGTCAAGGACGGCACGGAGGGCTTTCCACAATAGGTAAACCATGATGATAGATTTATGACTCGGTGACGCCGTAGGATTTATTGGTGTTTGTTCTTCGCATGATGTGCTTAACTGTACTCAAAGGCTGTCCCTTTACAGCACAAAATGGCTCATAATGTACTACGAGACGATCCAGTGACCGTACAGCTGGATTTACATCTCAGGAGCCTGTAGGCACAGAACTCTGGAGCAAACCCCACCCCCCAAAAAAGTTAATTGTTTTTTTATGTTTGCTACGGGGGCAAACAAAAATATTACACATGTGAAAACCAGGTTTTCCAAAAATGGGGCTGGATGCATGGAGTACAGGAAAAAGTGTGCAAACATTGTAAGCTAGAAAAAACATCTCTGAACCATATGTAGTAATCTTTGTTAAACCGTGCTGTCCAAAATCTGACGTAGAAATGTATCTGTATGCTGATTGGCTAGAAGTTCTTTGAAAGCTAATAAATTGGTCTGCCTGACGAGGGGATGTCTGACATGATGCAGCCATATATTGTGTGTGTGTGATATTACTGTCTCCACTGGTCAGCGTAAGATGTATTTTCTTATTTGAGAGGTAACTGGAAAAAGGTTTATGGCATTCCATATATGGTAATTATAATAGGAATATTGATTTTGTTTGTTTATGGTTATTATTTAACAAGGGTGAACAGCTGGAGAGCTGGCTGCTCAAACTGACTGTACAGTACATGTTTACTGTCAGGTTCTCATTGAGTGGATCAGGATGCATCGACACAGGAAGTGAAAGAGCTAAGGGTGAACAGCTGGAGAGCTGGCTGCTCAAACTGACTTTACAGTACATGTTTACTGCCAGGTTCTCCATGAGTGGGGCAGACTGCAAGGAGGAAGGAGGGGGTAAAGCTAAGGGTGAACAACTGGAGAGCTGGCTGCACAAACTGAAAGTCACATGCTTCATTTTATCAACAGAGAATATAGAATACAATGCACATAATGCATCACAATATAAGAAACAATACACAAACAAAACACATGAAATAAATAAAAAATCCAACCATACAAATTAAAGGAAAGAAAAAAGGAAAAAAAAAACTATCACATGGTCTATAAGTGTATGACATTAGCGTTGGCCATGTTTTCCTGGACGCATATTACTATTTCCTGCAGAGGGGGAGCACAGGGAAAAGTGCTGCCCTGCAACATGTATAATCCATATGCTGCAGGAAGGAAATCAAGGCAGGTCGCCAGTGATTCCTCTTTCATTTCTTACCTGGAGCGTATACCGCATTTTTTTTGTATCAGTTAAGCCTTCCTCTCAGGTGGTACCCGAGGCTTGTGATAGGCTCCTGCTGACGAGGGCTAACAAGCTCAGGTTTGACTTTTTATTGTTAAATAACCTAAAAAAATCATCTAGCATGATGTTGCACTGGCATGTGAGTTGTCTGCGCTCCAACAGACTTTTAATGCAAAAAAAGTAAGAAATTGTGGGCTTCATTTGTATGTCCTACCCATAATCCCCTGCTACATACTTGTGGCTCTGTAGGCACAGTGAGTCTCTGATTTCTTTCAGTTTGTGTTTGTGCAGTGGACGATTTTAATCCCACTTTTGCCCCCTCCTTAATTGTAATAGTTAATATAAATGTAAACATAGCGCATGGCCAAAAAAAAGTCACACCCCCTAATATTTGGTTGTGGTCCCTACTACTGTGACTGCGGCTCGCATTTGCTGGGGCATCGTTTGGATAAGCTCATGTGATGTCACGGTATTTATTCACGTCCAGAGTGACATTAATTTGTGGCCAAGATCTTGTATTGATGATGGGAGAGCCGCGGCGCTGCGTAAAGTCTTCTCCAGCACATTATCCCAAAGATTAACCTCAATGGGGTTAAGGTCTGGACTGTGCGGTGGCCAATCCATGTGTGAAAATGATGTCTCATGCTCCCTGAACCACTCTTGCACAATTTGAGCCTGATGACCTCATGAAACATATTAATCACTGCGGTAATTATCGAATGGAAGGCTCACGCCTATTAGTTGGGGAAATCAAGGTGGTGACCTATTTTGACCTCCACTTCACCCACGATTTCCCCAGATTGGGGCGGGGGGGGGCACTACTCATATTCTTACCACTTTAAAAAGATAAAGCGGCCAAGCTGAGCCGAGCGGCGTCCCTTTAAGATACTGTAAAAAAAAAATTATAAAATAAGTCCTCGATTTGAATCAGAGCCAATTTGTAACCAGCAAACCGGAAGCCTTTATGATTGCACATAAAACGAAATCAATCGAACGCGGCTCTCTCCGAATCGCACATAATAGACGCTAACACGGATACGCGCTCTTTTTAAATTTAATTAACGCCGAGCTATAATTCCGCCTGCTATTTCTATGGAATAATGAGGTTCGCCCTCTCATCCCGGTGCGTGACGGTTAAAGGCTGAGCTCAACGCATCGGGATACAATATGCCGCAAAGTAACACGTTTTAAAAACTTGCAGGTCTCATTAAACTAATGAACAACAAATAATAGAATACTAATGAGGGATGTGAAGGAGCCGGCGCTTATTATCCCCGGGTAATTGACAGGTGGGTCTATTAAGAACATCAAAAATAAGAGAAGAAAATACCTTTTTATAGATGATATGTGTTAAACACGGTGCTGGTAACTTCCCGAGCCTCAGGGCTGACATTTAAGGAATAAACATTCATACGTTTTCTATTTTTTTAAAGGGACACTCTAATAAGATAAAGTGGTCAGGCTGAGTGCAGGGCTACCCTCTTACTCCCTTCTAGGGCTGCCAGATCCTCCATGATTTTCAGAAAAACATATACAGGTCTATTCAAAGAAAGGTGAAACTCCAGGAAAATGACTGGAGAAGTGAAAGTTCCAGGTCAAAATAGCCAAACCAGAAAAATTCTCCCATTTATCTCACTTTCCAAATCGGCTATTTGTCTAGATAGTTCTTCTCCTGTCAGTTCTCCTGATTTTCACCTTTCTCTGAATATGAGGGTTATTCAGAGAGAGTCGAACTGGCTCAGAAATTGTACCAAACAGTGAATTTCCCCGTATGGTACAATTCCGTCGCCATTCGGCTATTCAAAAATCTGGCAATTGGCCAAATATTGGCGAAATGCTAGCACAATACGGTGCCTGTTCAACTGCAGTGAACTCCCTATAGAGAAGCAATGGTTAATCTATTCAGAGACACTGAACTGCGCCGAAATGTCAGTGAAATGCCCTGATTTTCGGTGATTTCATACAACAGGTTTAGACAGGCGAATCCCATAGGATTCGATGTAAAAAAAAAAATCCCCGTCTTTACTAAATATTTATTCAACCGTTTATTATTTTCATTTGCAGCAAGAAATCTCTATTTTTTTAGGCATTTTTGTGGATTTTTTCGACTAAATTTTTTTTCAGAATTTTTTTTTAAATGCCGTTTTTTCCTGTAACAGACCTTTATATTAATATTCATAGGACCTTATATATTATTCCCAGGCATTTTTGTGCAGTAGTTTTTTGCAAACACCTTTTTAGACTTTGCAGGTTGTTTTTTTTTTTTTTTTTAACCCCGTTGGCATTTTCCGGCAGCTGGTCGGTGCTCTGTTCATCGGGTCGTCGGCTTTTACGGATCGGTTCGGCAGTTTTGCGGCGGATTGTCGGATGCATTCAGCTGGTTATTGGCTGTTGTTCGGATTGATTTGATATTTTTTCAGATCGGTTCGGCGGTTTTTCAGACTGATTCGGCAGCTTGTTCCCTGCACTTCAAGGACCCTGCTGAATTCATCGCAGGGTCCTCGAATCAGACTAGCTGAAATGCAGGGAACAGGAGAGCACCGACATGTCAGTGGCATTTCGGTGCTCTCTGAATAACCGTGATAATTTATTCATGCTGATGGGCAGTGCGTGAACATACCACCCTGTAGTATGTATAACTCATAATGCTGCAGCAGAGAAATCCTAGATGAATCCCAGGTGTTCTGCCTTGATTAGGAAACTGATTTCCCTTCTGCAGCATATGGATTATACATGTTGCAGGGCAGCACTTCTGCCTGTGCTTTCCCTCTGCATGAAATAGTAATATATGTCCAGGAAAGCCGCACTGTGAATCTGTTAACCATATTAACTGTTACACCGTCTCTTAGATATCGCTATGTGAAGCGGAAGAGTTTCCTCCGCCCACTCAGCCTTCACCAGGGAGACAGGATTTGAATATCCTGCCTGTCCGTCGCAGATGATGTCGACACGTGCTGCATGCTGACATCATGCTCTCTCTGAATGCCCACAGCAGCAGGTGTTCTGGGAGATACGACCAATGGGTTGATCTTGCGTGTGCGCACAAACTGCATTAAATACGCATCAGAGACGCATTTCGCCCCGAGGGAGAAAAGATAAATATTTAGATCTAAACTAAAATAAATCTATTAAAAAAATAATAATTGAGCAGACGGTGTCAGAGGGGGGGGGGAACGAGGAGGGGGTTCTGTAAATTTTAATAGCGGGTCCCTTTAAATATATTATTAGGCATTACAGCTAGGGATGAGCCGAACGCCCCCGTGTTCGGTTCGCATTCGAACTCGAACAATTTCAAAAGTTCGAGTTGGAACTCGAACCGAACTCAATGCAAGTCAATGGGACTCGACCGTTCGATTTTTAGAGTGCCCTGCAAGAGGGCATATATGCAAGATATTTGCCATAAAAGGTGTATGGGGGTCCGGGTAGTGCCCTGGGGGACAGGAAACAAGGAAAAAAAGTTTTAAAAAATAAGTTTTTAAAGGAACAGTGATTTTTCCATGAAATAAAGAATAAAAACGAAAAATTCCTTCAAATATCGTGCCTAGGAGGTCCCCATAACCTGCTCATGAAGTGGCGGATTTGTAGAATGTATAGAAACATTTAAAAAGAAAAAAATGGCATTTCAAATGACGGTAAATGGTTTTCCTTTAATCTATTCATAAACAACTGCTTGGGGCGGCAGCCTGTATGAAAAGAGGAGATGTTTTAGGACACGCAGAACAAGTTTAGTGATTCTTTGGCTAAATTATGGTGAAACTTATGCAGGCTTTGGATGAAAGTAACAACAGGTGCATTAAGGCTAGGGTCAGACGAACGCAGCTTTAACGTGCGTTTAGCCGCACAAAATCACGGCCGTGCTAGCAGCAAATGACGGGCAATGCCGGGGAACACACGAAGTACGGCCGCACGAAAGTTCGTCCGCGCAACGCAAGTGGCAAACGAACGCATTTTTTCGAGAACGTCAAACCGCTACTACTGACGTACAGAGTGCGCTGCGGCCGCATAGCGGCGTGTGTGTGTGATTGGGAGACATCAGACGCTGCTAATGTCCGGCCAACATAACGTCCAGACACAAAAAGTGTTTTATTGATGATCCGTACAAAATCACGGACGAAAAGGCGCATCGTATGACCGCTACCGCGTATTCCGTGAAAAAATATGTCCGTTCGTTCGACCGCACTTTTCCACGGTCGACGCGAAAAATGCGTTCGTCTGACCCTAGCCTAAAATTGGACCTTTGGTGGCAGCTAGTGCCTTCACACCGTAACCCCTCTGAGGTATTGTGGAAGAGTGCAGGGGTGGACTCTGCATTCAAATATTAAAATGATATGAATCTGGTACACGCGTCAGTGGCAGTGCACACAAATATTACTGCGCTATAGAGTATGGCAGGATGGAAGCGCACCAGCAGTAACAAGCAGTGGAATATACCAGACAGGGGCGCAGAGCGAGAGTAGTTGTTATAACAAAACCGGGTCAACAACATTTAGGCACTTGTACTGCGCTACTGTATATGGTGATAATTGGCACACACCAGTAGCAACAGGAGGCAAACAGAACAGGCAGGGAGTACACAGAGAGAATAGTCAAATGGCAGGCAAAGCCGGCAACAGACCGGGTCCTCAGAACAAGCAGGGTCAATAACAAGTATACAAACTGATTCCGTAAGCTGGGGTGCGGGAATGAAACTCCACGGCAAGGCAAGGTGTACAGCGCGCTCCTGTTATAAGGTCCTGGGCTCTGCGTCATCACACCCTGCCCTGCCCCCTGATCACTCACAGCTGCGCCGGGTGCCTGGCATCTGGCTAGCTGGCGGCACCATGCGTCCGGGGCCCCCCCAATCGCCACCCGGGGCCCTGTATGTCACAATAGTACAATCCAAACGCAAACGGGTTAAGTAACCAAAGTTGTAAGAAGAAGAATTAATGCAGCATATGATTCCGCACACTGCCGCGCAGCACCTCTACAGTATAATAATGCAGCATATGAATCCTCACACTGCCAGGCAGCACCTTTACAGTATAATTAATGCAGCATTTGAATCCTCACACTGCCGGGCAGCACCTTTACAGTATAATAATGCAGCATATGAATCCTCACACTGCCGGGCAGCACCTCTACAGTATAATAGTGCAGCATTTGAATCCTCACACTGCCGGGCAGCACCTCTACAGTATAATAGTGCAGCATATGAATCCTCACACTGCCGGGCAGCACCTCTACAGTATAATAATGCAGCATATGAATCCACACACTGCCAGGCAGCACCTTTACAGTATAATAATGCAGCATATGAATCCTCACACTGCCGGGCAGCACCTCTACAGTATAATAATGCAGCATATGAATCCACACACTGCCAGGCAGCACCTCTACAGTATAAAATGCAGCATATGAATCCTCACACTGCCGGCAGCACCGCTACAGTATAATAGTGCAGCATATGAATCCTCACACTGCCGGGCAGCACCTCTACAGTATAATAATGCAGCATATGAATCCTCACACTGCCAGGCAGCACCTTTACAGTATAATAATGCAGCATATGAATCCTCACACTGCCGGGCAGCACCGCTACAGTATAATAGTGCAGCATATGAATCCTCACACTGCCGGGCAGCACCTCTACAGTATAATAATGCAGCATATGAATCCACACACTGCCAGGCAGCACCTTTACAGTATAATAATGCAGCATATGAATCCTCACACTGCCGGGCAGCACCGCTACAGTATAATAGTGCAGCATATGAATCCTCACACTGCCGGGCAGCACCTCTACAGTATAATAATGCAGCATATGACTCCTCACACTGCCGGGCAGCACCTCTACAGTATAATAATGCAGCATGTGAATCCCCACACTGCCAGGCAGCACCTTTACAGTATAATAATGCAGCATATGAATCCTCACACTGCCGGGCAGCACCTTTACAGTATAATAATGCAGCATTTGAATCCTCACACTGCCGGGCAGCACCTTTACAGTATAATAATGCAGCATATGAATCCTCACACTGCCGGGCAGCACCTTTACAGTATAATAATGCAGCATATGAATCCTCACACTGCCGGGCAGCACCTCTACAGTCTGATGCTAGCTTTAACGAGACGATATACTATTAGTGTAGCAGGAAAGCCAGCTACGCATTTTGCATCGCTAACTAAAGAGACTGGAGTATTGCTTGTTGTGTAAAGCTCGAGTAGCTACGAAATTGTGAGTTGCGGTCGCTGGGGACGGTTGGTTAAGCGAGCGAGTGGTGGATTGTTGTCCGCGTAGTCATTATCTGGGTATAGGATAGACGGATAGTGGGTTGCTTAGCCCTGCGTCTTTTGCTGCGATGCACGTAGTGTTCAGGGGAACTGGTGGCAGCGTAACTAATAGAATTAATAGAAAAAGCAAGTTGGCACAGGAATTGTGGGAAACGTAGTCACTACCCAATTCAAGAGAAGATTGGTACTGCGTTGCAATCCTGGGACCACTTTATTGCGCTGTACGTGCCTGTTGCAAGAGAAAGTGTGCGGGGATGGATAGGTAAGCGAGCGCGCAGGGATTGTTGTCCACGCAGTCATTATCTGGGTCTAGAATAGACAGATAGTGAGCGGCTTAACCCGGCATCTTTCGCAGCAGTGAGCGTAGTTGACAGGAGGCTGCCTTTGTTTGTGGATACAGGAATCAGGTGAGTATTAGAAAGAAAAAAAAAATTATTTTATGTTCCAGGGGACATTTAAAGATGCCCTCGGATTTTATTTTTTTTAAACATGTGTCGCCTTACCTTAGCCTGGTGGTCAGTGGGTGCTCCCTGGATCCTGGTTGTGGGGGAGGGGGAATCTGCCGTGGCTCCCTCTCTGCGCCACCTCTCTGCCACATGCACACGGCTGGCCAGCCCGCACAGTTCCAGCTCTGTCATCCTGCGACCGCATGCTCCTCAAGGGGTCCTTGGGAGGCCCCGGCAGGCTGACCTCTACAGTGCCTGATTAGAGGGCCTCGTCTGCCTGATGTTTTAGCAACAAGAATGTTTTATCCCATAGGCTTCAATGTTAAAAATATTCCCGTTTTAATTCCATATCTAATAAACCATTGCTTATAATATTCTACAGTAAAGAGTCTCTTTATTTTTAGATTTTTTTAGGATGTTTTAAGGATTTTTTTAAAAATATTTAAAAAATATAAACTTTGGACCTGAACATCCCAAAAAGTTTGATGTTCGAGAACCTCGAACGGTCAATGTTCGAATCGAACTCATGTTCGGATCGAACCGCCAGCCCATCCCTAATTACAGCTTATGCTAACAGCCATTGTAATTGTGATGCCATTCCTCTTGCCGCATGACATTGGATTTTAATGAGGCGGAAAAGTATCCCTCCTTAGGCCATGGATTGCGGAGAGGCGGGCAATGCGATACGAGGAAGAGATGGATATATAATGATACAACCACTCATTAGCATGGCTAAATTAAACTCCAGCTCATCAGAGACAAAATGAAAATCTCTATATATAATTGAGTAAGGCTTGGCGTGTCCGTCGCCAAGCCTTACTCTGCGCATGCGCGCGCAACCAGCGGCGGTTGGTTGCGCGCGCATGCAACCGCCGCGGTACGAGTCGGCTGTGCGCTCGCCGCGGCGGTTACAAGATGCACACAGCAGCCGGGTAGAGGCTGTGCTCGCAGCCTCTACCCGGCTGACGCGCGCATCCATTCCCGAGCGGCGAAGGGAAAGTTCCCTCGCTTCCGCTCTTTGAAGGACCCAAGCCGCGGTCACGGGGAAACTTTCACTTCGCCGCTCGGGAAGGTAAGTATGAGGAGCTCATGGGGCGGCTGTCTGAATGCCGATAGAGCATTCGAACAGCCGCCCCATGTCTGGTCTGGGGTCTGAGCTGGGGGGCATATAGCCATGAGAGGTGGGGGCAAATATCCGAGAGGTGGGGGGCAAATATCCATGAGCTGGGGCATATATCCATGAGAGGTGGGGGCCAAATATCCATGAGCTGGGGCAGTATCCACGTGCTGGGACAGTATCCACGTGCTGGGGCAGTATCCACGTGCTGGGGCAGTATCCACGAGCTGGGGCAGTATCCACGTGCTGGGGCAATATCCACGAGCTGGGGCAGTATCCACGTGCTGGGGCAGTATCCACGAGCTGGGGCAGTATATCCACGTGCTGGGGCAGTATATCCACGTGCTGGGGCAGTATATCCACATGCTGGGGCATATATCCACGTGCTGGGGCAGTATATCCACGTGCTGGGGCATATATCCACGTGCTGGGGCAGTATATCCACGTGCTGGGGCAGTATATCCACGTGCTGGGGCAGTATATCCACGAGCTGGGGCATATATCCATGAGCTGGGGCAGTATATCCACAATAGACTGCCCTCTGGGCAGGCTTTCCACCTTGTGAGATAATAACCAGGAACGAGACACTTTTGCTGCGACAGTGAAAAGAGCATGAAACAGAGGTGAACATATCATCATCAGGAAAAGTAAAAAATAAATACAATATCCAGTATATCTCCAGAAGTGGAGGAAGGAGGAACGACCAATAATAACCGCCCCTGCCATGATCTTGTGATCACTCTATAATGGTTTTTATAAAATGAATATTATCATCTGTTATGTGGCACCAACGGTCAACGTAACTAGGAACGGAGACATAAACTAACAAAGTTTTATAAACTAATTTAGGAGCCAGAGACAGGGAGTGTTGAGGGCCATGCAGGGGTCAGAAACCTCGGTCCACCAGATGTTTTGGAACTGCTTTTCCCACAAGCCTCAGCAAGTCTAATGAGTACCAGAGGCGCGTTCAGTTGCTCAGCCAATGAAAGTGCTAAGTTAGCAACTTGGCACTGAACGCTCTGCTGCAGCTCAGTGCTCAGCACTGCTAATTTCCCACTTGCAGCCAAGTCGAGAGGTGCTGCTGAATGTGACGTAGGAAAGATGGCCACCTCCACTGAGCAAATAATCCACTAAGGAAATGTTCAGTTTGAGGTTTTTGTGGACAAATACACCAAAAATTTATTGGAACACCAAATATGTATTGGAACATGGTAAACATAACACTAATGTGATAATAAAATGGACAAAAGTGGATTTTGCAGAAACCGCACCTTTCATCAAGCAATCCTCTGCCCTTTCGCTTCCATATTCACAGCCGAAACGTTCAGTGAGACTGCTGCAGCAAACTGAACTAATGCACTGAAGCAATTCAGCAGCTGCTGAGGAACTGAACGTGCCTCTGAGCATCATGAAGTTTCAAAACATCTGGAAGGCCAAGGTTGCTGAGCCCTGTTGCACAGATTGCACCATGTATTTGTCACAGTTTTCCTTGACGAAACAAGACAGATGGGTGCCAACGCGAACTTGGAGGGGCAACCTCCAACACCATATCGACATGCTTGAGAAAGGATCGTGCCATTCTATATGCTACCAATAAATCTTGCTCAAGGTGCCTAATGCGGTATCAGTGCACATAGGATTTGGCAAGGGTCCCCTGGATCAACTGGGCCATTGAACATGTCATGGACTGTTACCCCGATGGCTTCTCTGTAGGGATGTGCGTTTCGGGTTTCGGAATTTTCACAAAATTTCCCGATTCGTGTCTTCGGATTCGGCCGAATTTCCGAAATTTTTTTGATCCGAAAACGGCAGATCTAAAATGTTTTCCGAGCCGAATCGAAAAATTTTCGGAATTTTCGAATGGACTTGAAATGTGTCAAATCGAAATTTATTTT
Organism: Leptobrachium leishanense; assembly: GCA_009667805.1. Classification (NCBI taxonomy): domain Eukaryota; kingdom Metazoa; phylum Chordata; class Amphibia; order Anura; family Megophryidae; genus Leptobrachium; species Leptobrachium leishanense. Next base: position 549,698,060 of record CM019063.1, read on the forward strand.
CCCTCTATTCATGATTTCGGTTCCATTCGGGATTTCGATTCCTTTTCGGTAATTCTGAACATCGTATATTTAACTATTATCGGTTATATCGCTGATTCTGTAAAATTTTGTATTTGTAAATGTGCTGGGGCAAATCAATGTGCTGGGGCAAATCCATGAGCTGGGGCAAATCCATGTGTGAGCTGGGGCAATATCCTATGAGCTGGGGCAAATCCATGTGCTGGGGCATATCCATGTGCTGGGGCATATCAATGTGCTGGGGCATATCAATGTGCTGGGGCAAATCCATGTGTGAGCTGGGGCAAATCCATGAACTGGGGCAAATCCATGTGTGAGCTGGGGCAAATCCATGTGCTGGGGCAAATCAATGTGCTGGGGCAAATCCATGAGATGGGGCAAATCCATGTGTGAGCTGGGGCAATATCCTATGAGCTGGGGCAATATCCAATGAGCTGGGGCAAAATCAATTGCTGGGGCAAATCCATGAGCTGGGGCAAATCAATGTGCTGGGGCAAATCCATGAGCTGGGGCAAATCCATGTGTGAGCTGGGGCAATATCCTATGAGCTGGGGCAAATCCATGTGCTGGGGCAAATCCATGTGCTGGGGCATATCCATGTGCTGGGGCAAATCCATGTGCTGGGGCAATCAATGTGCTGGGGCAAATCCATGAGCTGGGGCAAATCCATGTGTGAGCTGGGGCAATATCCTATGAGCTGGGGCAAATCCATGTGCTGGGGCAAATCAATGTGCTGGGGCAAATCCATGAGCTGGGGCAAATCCATGTGTGAGCTGGGGCAATATCCTATGAGCTGGGGCAAATCAATATGCTGGGGCAAATCCATGAGCTGGGGAAAATCCATGTGTGAGCTGGGGCAATATCCTATGAGCTGGGGCAATATCCTATTAGCTGGGGCAAATCAATGTGCTGGGGCAAATCCATGAGCTGGGGCAAATCAATGTGCTGGGGCAAATCCATGAGCTGGGGCAAATCCATGTGTGAGCTGGGGCAATATCCTATGAGCTGGGGCAAATCCATGTGCTGGGGCAAATCCATGTGCTGGGGCATATCCATGTGCTGGGGCAAATCCATGTGCTGGGGCAAATCCATGTGCTGGGGCAAATCCATGAGCTGGGGCAAATCCATGTGTGAGCTGGGGCAATATCCTATGAGCTGGGGCAAATCATGTGCTGGGGCAAATCCATGAGCTGGGGCAATCCATGTGTGAGCTGGGGCAATATCCTATGAGCTGGGGCAAATCCATGTGCTGGGGCAAATCAATGTGCTGGGGCAAATCCATGAGCTGGGGCAAATCCATGTCTGTGTGAGCTGGGGCAATATCCTATGAGCTGGGGCAATGTCTATGAGCTGGGGCAAATCAATGTGCTGGGGCAAATCCATGAGCTGGGGCAAATCAATGTGCTGGGGCAATCCATGAGCTGGGGCAAATCCATGTGTGAGCTGGGGCAATATCCTATGAGCTGGGGCAAATCCATGTGCTGGGGCAAATCCATGTGCTGGGGCAAATCCATGAGCTGGGGCATATCCAGTGCTGGGGCAAAACCATGTGCTGGGGCAAATCAATGTGCTGGGGCAAGTCCATGAGCTGGGGCAAATCCATGTGTGAGCTGGGGCAATATCCTATGAGCTGGGGCAAATCCATGAGCTGGGGAAAATCAATGTGCTGGGGCAAATCCATGAGCTGGGGCAAATCCATGAGCGGGGCAAATCCATGTGCTGGGGCAAATCCATGAGCTGGGGCAAATCCATGTGTGAGCTGGGGCAATATCCTATGAGCTGGGCAAATCCATGAGCTGGGGCAAATCCATGAGCTGGGGCAAATCAATGTGCTGGGGCAAATCCATGAGCTGGGGCAAATCCATGTGCTGGGGCAAATCCATGAGCTGGGGCAAATCCATGTGCTGGGGCAAATCCATGAGCTGGGGCAAATCCATGTGCTGGGGCAAATCCATGTGCTGGACTGCTGGGGCAATAGAGTTAGACAGCTTTGAAACGAGGAGAACAGATGTTCCGAAAAAAACGAAAATTTCCGAAATAACGAAAAGCCGATACAAAAAACGAGCAAAGTGACACGAAAATACGAAAAATGGTCGATATTCCGAAAAATAAATGTACCCGAAAAACGAATCGAGCCGAACCGAACCGAAACAGAAAGTGGTCGAAACGAGCCGAATCGAAAAGTTAAAAAATTCGAAAAATCGAACCGAAAAAAAAATCGGTGCACATCCCTACTTCTCTGGCTAAACCCTCCTGATGAGGTTTACTGAGGTGAAACAATGGTTGCTGTTCCTCCGGTCAGAGATGGCTTCCTGTCCGCCCTTTCTGGGTGATAGCATTCTGATTTTCATATGGAATAGTAATGGCACCATCGAGGTAAAATATTGTGAGACCACTAGTGCTATTGTCCATTCTCAGGAGGACCCTCATGAACCTAAAAGCTGACCGTAAGAGTAAAAAATGGTGTGCCGTCCCGCTTCTTTTTTCTCGTTTGTTCAATTTTTCCCTTGAGTCACAGACCCCACTTTCCTGTCCGCATCCCCTTCCTCTTCCTGTCACTTCCTGCTTCTGCATCTTCCTGCTCCTCCCAACTTCTGTCTCTCTCTCGCCCATCTCGCCCATTTGTGGTCTCCGTCTCTGTAGACCTTCCCCTTGCTCACCTTCCTTGACCCCCTTACTCTCTGTGTAACAGAATGATTTCAGGGACCCCCACCCAGGACAGTTTGCGTAATAATCTCATTACAGTGTATTTATTTTGTCTCAAATCATCCTCTCAAGAGACAATGTATTAAAAAAGAACAAATGCCTGATTCCCAGACCTGTCTTCGTCCCCCCAGGATTATCAGCGCTGACCAACGTAATCCAATGCGAAACCGTTTCGAAGAAACTGGGTCATTTTGCATATAAATGGTTTTAAGATCTTTATAAACGGCATCTAGTATTACTGTTCCATCAGATAGAGAAAGCTTCAAAATCACCATTATTATTATTATTATTATTATCTCTTTTTGTCCCACGTATAGTTTCTAAATATATTGATATACCAGGTAATTCCCACTGCACTTAATCATTTTGTCAGTAAAAGCCACGGAGTTTATTTTAGCTATTTGTTTGGCTTTAGCATTTGCTGCACAATTTCTGATTTATATGAAATGTCGTTAATTTGAAGAGGAAAACGGTATTACAAGCAAAAATTTGCTTCTCAGACTGCAGCGTTGCATTAATCATGGGCATAGAGCATACAAAGGTTATCTGGAAGTAGGTTATTGTGCACATGATTACGTAATAGCAAGAAGTCAGGGAGTAAAACGATTAAATAACAAGGTGGGAGTGAAATGCGAAATGCGTAAACAGGAGCACATCCAAAATCCACATGATACTGAAAACTGTATGTACGAGGACAAAAAACATATACTGTAGTGATGTTATCAGGTTCATCTTGCATACTGCCGCTGTCGACATGACCAGGGTTCTTCTCCCAGGAATCTGAGTGTGGGGCACAGGACTGAATGCTGGATTCATGCTTAGTAACCCCTTCCCTACCAAGCGATTTTGCCAAAAACACTGTCCGGAACCAATGTTTGTTTTTGTTATTTGAAAAAAAACATTTTGAATTAATTATGCAGTAAGAAATATTTTGGAATATCCCCAATGTATTCCCTACTGTAATAACCTATTTGGCAGGGAGATGTCGCCATCTGCTGGTCAAAACGACATACTGCAGTTCTGGTCTCCGTGCAGGATCAGCTGGGGAGATGTCATTAAGACGAATCCCTAGCTGATTTTATAAAGTGTTAGCACGATGGGCATGATGCCTGAAGTGCTAAAATTTTAGGGGCAGGGTTATGGAGAAAACAAATTTAATTTGCAAAGATACAGCATAGTTCCGCAGTGTGTTAACACATCTCGTGCTCCTTCGTCTGCTACTGCCGATCATGTAAACACGATCACGGTAGTTAAGGGGTTAAAGGTAGTGCAAGGTGAGAGAAGAGTCACATCCAAAATTACACTTTTTTGGTGCCAATGTATAGAGAAGCCAAAACTTCAGAAGATGCAGTGGTCTCCACAATCACGACTCCTGGCGTTAACATCAGAGACGGCTCTTTAATTAGGCAGAAAAGGCAGCCCACTAAGGGCTCACACAAGCAGGGGCCTTACGTCATTGAACTTATGTTAAATGCCAGTGTGCGCATGCCATTTCACACAAATATGCTCCTGTAGAGCTGTATGTAACTTGGCTCTGAGATCTGAGACCTTATTGCCGTTAGAGGGAGCCGGAGTGCAATGTAATGTATTGGACTATGGACTACATTCCCCAGAAATCTCTGGTCAGAGAAAGGAAGTGAGCATGTTGGCGGCAGGAAGGGGGAGCATCGTGTGCAGCGTGGGCAGAACGAGGCGAGCGGTGCATGAGTTCAATCACGAGAGAGACACTGTCCGGGATCCAGGCTAGATTGGAGCAGAGAATCAGCGGCATCCTGTGCTGGAAATATCAGGGAGAGTGTGTAATCAAACTGCAGTGTGTTCCGCTGAGCCATTCCAGTGGCATGAGACTGTTGTAGAAGGACCTCGAGTAAGGAGGCCGCGGACGGAGCGGAGTGCTGGCGGCATTCGTTTCCTGGCTGAGGAGATTCGGTTCGGGAGCGGGAATTTCGGCAGCACCGGGTTCCAGACAGCAGAGAGGGACTTCTGGCAGAGCACATCGGTCTGGGACAAGCTGTTCATCGGTTGGGTGAGAGGCCTCCGGCCTACAACTCTAATGACAGTACGCACTTATTGATTGCTTCAAATTGCAGGGCCCCAACGTTGACTAGTCGAAGATATTTCGTCCATCCACTGGCCAGTGGACTTAGTACCCGGGTACCCTAGGACACAAATTAACGAGCATACTTGAGTGGGACTTAAGCCAAAGAACGGAGAGCTTTATTTATCGTTTCTTCGCCGTATATATATCTGCGTTACGTATTACGTCAGTCATTCTAAACTGATTGATTTCCTGCCTAAATTATATGTATATCCATTGCCATTTATTGCTTCAGTAAAGTATAATATATAAAATCCACAAGGTGTGCTGGAGTACAGTAAATTTTTAGTGCAGGGAGACTATCCTGGGGTTATTCAGTGGCTCCTTCGGGGGTGAGCGCTACATGTGGGGGCTCATCCGGGATTTTTGTCTCAGAGTAGTAGAGGGATTTTTTTTATATATTTTCGATAAAATTTTTATTCCCGAGTTTTATTAAAGGCGTTTTGTTTTTTTTGTTCTGTAACAGACCTTTTTATTATTTTTTCTACAACCTTTTTTTTCTTTTTTATTCAGACACATTTTAATGCATTATTGCAATATTACACCTATTTTTGTTCTGCAGTTCGGCGGCGTTCGTTCATCTGTTCAGCAGTCTTCGGCGACTACATCTTCAGTGACCCTGCGGCGAGTAGTGAATTCACTGCAGGGTCGGCAAAATGGAATCGCCGAAGTGCGCCGAAATTTCAGTGCTTTCTAAATAACCCCTATAATAAAACACCCAACATACACAGAAGAGGTGCAGAAAATCCAGTGCTTCATGCTTTGACTGAAGCCCTTTGACTTTTCCTATGTGGTGCATCTAATCTGAAGATAAAAAAAATTCTATCAATATGTAAGTGTGAGTGAGCGAGGGGTGGATTTATCAGTAATTTATTTGAATATATTGACTTCCATTGTTTTATTCATCACTTCCCTGGAGAGTGTAAAGGATACACGATATGGAGAGAAATAGGGTTTATTTCTCTTCCGTGGTGTATCCCTCCCTTCTATTATATTTATAAGAGCCTGAAGGATTCAGAAAGCTAGAAGGATCGTGTTTGAGGAGGTGCACAGACGCGTGATTCAAGGTAATTTCATGTACAAAAACGCCCTTGCCTCAAAGACACAGTAAGAGGATTTCAGCGGATATGGGAAAGGCACAAAGTCCATTTGTTAAACTAAACAGATCTCAAGATACGAGTTTAAAATCTCTATTTACTATTAATTAATAGTGAGTAGACTTAGCGGCATGGTCACCATCTGGGGGGTGACAGTGCATGATAGGTTGAGGGGCCCAATGGCCTAAAGGGGCCCAGGTCCTTGCCAAACCCTGTGCAGCCTGTTTAAGTGTCACAGGTGTAAGGGTCCCTCCATGCCACCGAAGACTGGCCCACCAAAATACCAACACCCATATAATACTGTATATATATATATATATCATAGGCGTGCGCACAGGGTGTGCCTGGTGTGCCCAGGCACACCCTAATGTTGGGTGAATTGTTCATCTTTGACCCCCTACATAGATATGTTGGATGTTCCTTATCTGTTTCATAATAAGTTACATGAATAGTGCCTGTATCTCAGCATAAACACTGGTTATGCCCATAGGCGTGCGCACAGGGTGTGCCTGGTGTGCCCAGGCTCACCCTAATGTCGGATGAAGAGGTTCTTTTTCTCCACCTCCATTGACATTTTAGATGTCCTTTATCTGGTTCATGATAAATAAAATTAAAATTGGCAGTATCTCTGGTTACAGGCTCGTTATTTCCAATGAAAAATTTGCATTTTTTGCAAAATCTTCTAAACTTTATCAGTTAATAAATGTTTTATGGGTGCACACCCTAATGTAACGGGCTGCGCACACCAGTGATATATATATATATATATCCCCTCCATTTCTATTAATTATTATATGAACATCATAAAATGCATACAATATTTAGATGATTTGTGCATTATCAATTAGTGGTGTGATCTGTGTTCCTGCTATGATCTTCTATAGGTGTTATTAACTAACCTCCGAATTGGCCCTGAAATTGCACCAAACTGTGAATTTCCCCGATTGTGAATAGATGAACTGCCACGAATTTTCACCAAACAGGGTTATTCAAAGAGAATCGAAAAGTCACCGTACGTTCCCTGCACTTCGGGGCGATTCGGCGATCCTATTTCGCCGACCCTGCGGTGTATTTAGCAAGCACCGCAGGGCCCCCGTAGTGCAGGGAAAACTCACCACAAACCCGACGAACACTCTCCAAACACTCACCAAAACCTGCAGAAAACATCTGGATTAACCATGCCGGAGAAACCCGACTAGCCGCCGATCACAGCTCAGAGCAGCCACCGGAAAAACACGACACAGAGACGAACGAGGTGAAAAAAAACCCAGTACGCTTGAATGTTTGAAAAGTGAAACGCTGTTTGCAAAAAAACTACTGAACGAAAATGTCTGAAATTTACATATAAGATCCAATGAATGATAATAAAAAGGGCTGTTACAGAAAAATTAAAAATCAATTTTACAAAAATCCCAAAAAATGCCTAAAAGATCCTAAAAAAATATTAAAATAAAGAGTCTTTTTACTGCAGAATAAAATAATGAACAGTTTATTAGAAATTGGATTAAAACGGGAATATTTTTAACATTGAAGCCTATGGGATTCTCCTGAATAAACCTGCCGAATGAAACCACCGAATGGCAGGGCAATTCGGCAACTTTTCACTGCTGGATTTTGTTCTCTGAATAGACGAAGCATTGCTTCTCTATGGGGATTTCACTGCCCTCGAACAGCCACCGTATGTGCAGGCAATTCGCCAAGATTTGGCGAACTGCCTGCTCTCCGAATAGTGGAATGGCCCCGAAATGGCACTGAATTTCAGTGTCCGGTTGCATTTCAGGGCCAGATCGACTCTCTCTGAATAACCCTGAATGCTGTCAATCGCCAAATACTGGCAAACTGACAGCGAAATAGCTGCAATTCACCACAATTCGGCGACTCTGAAATTGTCCCATAGAAGACTATCATGTCTTCTATTCACAGAACGCCTAATTGCACCGAAATTGCAGTGAAATGCCCAGACTTTCAGTGTTTCGATTCGACAGGTTTAAACAGGCGAATCCCGTAGGTTTCAATGAAAGAAATTAAATATATTTTTTATTTTTAAAGACAGTTTATTATTTTCAGTTTTTACAGGGAGCTTTCTCACTTTTTTCGTTTTGTATTTTTTTCATTTCGACTTTTTTAATAATTTCTATTGATTTAAACACCTATCAGGAGTTTATTTATTTTTTCAGTACGGTAATCAGCGCAATAGGCGCTTTTCGCCGACGTCCGATAACTGCTTCGGCAAAATATGGTGACCATATGCTAAACAGTGAATTCACCGTATTTTTGCCAAAATGGAATCACCGATGTGCTCCGAAATTTGGCGAAAACAAAAGCAAAGCACTGAACTTGCACGCAATTTCGGTGCTTTATGAATGTTTACCTTATTTTACAGCGAGTGGGCTAAATCCCTGGTGAACCAGCCAGGGGATGAAAAGTGTCCTCTGGTTCACCTCTACCTGGTGCAGACCATATTAAATCGCTCCTTCAGTGATAAGTCAGAGTGCTCTTTCCGGCCTCCGATGCTGCGGCCCACCGGGAAATTTCTTGGTATCTTGGTGGGCCAGTCCTGCAGGGCATGGAGAGAGGCAATTACATCTGTGGAGCCTATTCAACATATGCAAGGTTTGGGAAGTGACAGGGCCCTCTGGAGCCACAGGGCCCTTGAACATATCATTGGCTGTCACCCCCCTGATGGCAGGTCTGGCTGTGTGGAGTTTTTGAGGTTTTACTGGATTCCGATGACAAATAATAGTCTCAAATCATTTAAATTGGTTGAGTTAGTTGTGATACCATCAGTCAACATAGGATTGTTTTTGTTTGCCCGGATAGCCTCACCGGTGTCTAATTGCTTTCAGTTCCTAAGTAGCTCAACACACTGACTTATGTAACCTCTTAGCTAATATTTGTTTGTTACTGGTCTGCGTGATTATTTCCTGAGCTGGGTCCTGTGAGTTCAGGGAGCCAGATGGTGATTATCTTGGGGCCTCGTGCACTTTACAGCACAACTGTTCACAGAAATACTATTTTGTCATTCTCTCATAGTATTATAGTAATATAGTATTCTATAACTGTATGGTTTAACACACGGGCCTCGATTTAAAGGGCCGCTACCACCAAAAAATGGAACGTCCTTATTGTGTTTATTATGTTGCTGATATCTTACATGTGTTTGTTTTTCTCTTGTATGTTTAGTTAAGAAAATATTTCCCTCTATATGTGTCACTGGGCGCATCCATTGTGTGATATTTTCCTCTATATGTGTCACTGGGCGCAACCATTGTGTGATATTTTCCTCTATATGTGTCACTGGGTGCATCCATTGTGTGATATTTTCCTCTATATGTGTCACTGGGTGTATCCATTGTGTGATATTTTCCTCTATATGTGTCACTGGGTGTATCCATTGTGTGATATTTTCCTCTATATGTGTCACAGGGTGCATCCATTGTGTGATATTTCCTCTATATGTGTCACTGGGCGCATCCATTGTGTGATATTTTCCTCTATATGTGTCACTGGGCACATCCATTGTGTGATATTTTCCTCTATATGTGTCACTGGGCGCATCCATTGTGTGATATTTTCCTCTTTATGTGTCACTGGGCACATCCATTGTGTGATATTTTCCTCTATATGTGTCACTGGGCACATCCATTGTGTGATATTTTCCTCTTTATGTGTCACTGGGCACATCCATTGTGTGATATTTTCCTCTATATGTGTCACTGGGCACATCCATTGTGTGATATTTTCCTCTATATGTGTCACTGGGCGCATCCATTGTGTGATATTTTCCTCTATATGTGTCACTGGGCACATCCATTGTGTGATATTTTCCTCTATATGTGTCAGTGGGTACATCCATTGTGTGATATTTTCCTCTATATGTGTCACTGGGCGCATCCATTGTGTGATATTTTCCTCTATATGTGTCACTGGGTGCATCCATTGTGTGATATTTTCCTCTATATGTGTCACTGGGCACATCCATTGTGTGATATTTTCCTCTATATGTGTCACTGGGCGCATCCATTGTGTGATATTTTCCTCTATATGTGTCACTGGGCGCATCCATTGTGTGATATTTTCCTCTATATGTGTCACTGGGTGCATCCATTGTGTTATATTTTCCTCTATATGTGTCACTGGGCGCATCCATTGTGTGATATTTCCCTCTATATGTGTCACTGGGTGCATCCATTGTGTGATATTTTCCTCTATATGTGTCACTGGGTGCATCCATTGTGTGATATTTTCCTCTATATGTGTCACTGGATGCATCCATTGTGTGATATAATATGAGTACACAGTACTCAAACTTGTTTACGCTCTACACAAAACCACATTTCTAAGCTCCCATTCACATACAGTAATAAAAGTACATTTAAAACTAAAACCAAGCAATTTACAATACATTTAAAATCACACCACACAATATAACTGAACATAAAGTCTTTCCCAAGGCAATTGTCTATGTCTTTTGGGGGTTTTCAATATGGGAAATAAAAGTCTTGGGGTTTGACCCGGGAAGCGCGATGTCAGTTCCATGACACTTTATTTTTCCTTTTTACGTGGAATTACTTAAAAAAAAATAAAACCAGCAGCATGTGTTTTATAATGTTTTTTGTAATGTGTTTTATAAGGTGGTTTTATTTGCAATACACAAGTAATCTAGTTACATGTTATGTAAGTGGTAGTGTCCCTTTAAGAGAGTTGCACCTGATGCCAGATGTCTTTACCTCATCCTGTTCATGGTGTCATATGGTTGTTATCACTTCGCCTACCTGTTTGTGTTTCCCATGCTCCCCACCGAGATCCCTGGTCTCTGCTGTTACTACATTGTGAGTCCTCCTGTCTTTTCCTGTTGTGTACCTGAACCTGAGCCGAATAAGCTCACCCAACTGCACTGTAAGCTGCCTTCTGTGTTGTTTGTCCCCAACACTTGGGCTCTACCTGCAGTCCAGTACCATGAACGTGACACAAGTTTATAAATAATTTTGAATTGAATCACTAAAACCAGAATTTCCATTCGCTAGTAAAGACACGAGAACGGAGACACCACCATGCCCTTAATGAAATCTGTGGAATCGAAAAATAGCCGAACTGCGTCTGAAAACGCATAGAATTTGGGCAATCTGGCCAAATTAACCGAGCTACAGGAGTCTGAAACTGACAATTAGTGATGAGCTGAACACCCCCGTGTTCGGTTCGCATTCGAACTCGAACAATTTCAAAAATTCGAGTTCGAACTCGAACACGAACCGAACTCAATGCAAGTCAATGGGACTCAAACGTTTGATTTGTAGAGTGCCCTCCAAGAGGGCATATATGCGAGATATTTGCCATTAAAGGTGTATGGGGGTCCGGGTAGTGCCCTGGGGGACAGGAAACCAGGACAAAAAGTTTAAAAAAAAACGTTTGTAGCGCTCACCCCGGAGGAGCCGCTGACTAAACCTCGGGATAGTCTCACCGCACTAGGAAATAACTATATACCAGCACTGTTGTGGATTTTTCTATATTATATTCTTTACTGACCTCAATAAAGCAGCATATAATACACATGTACGGTATTTAAGTAACAAGAATTCGTAACGTGGGAAAAACATGCGGCGGTAAAAGAAACCAGTTAACCCCCCTCAGTTCTGGAGTGTAAGTCCCGTGAAAAATGGCTCAAAAATATATATGTGTGTTGTCTAAGGTACCCGGGTACTATGTTCAACTGGCCAGTGAATGAAACAAAAACAATCTTTGACTAGTCACCGTTGGGGCCCTTAAAGAAACAAATAAACAAGTGCGCAATGTTCTTCGTTTTCACCAGGCCGAAGCCTTCTCACCCATCAGGTGTAACCACTTGTCCTGGACCAATGAACGCTGGAGAAAGGGATCTCTATCAAGAGGATCTGTCCTCGCCGCCACTTGGAACCCGATGCTGTTAACGCCTGCACTCCCGATCTGGTTCTCCTCCGCCAGAACACGAACACATAGGCCGCCAGCACTCCCCTCTGGTTTGCAGCCTCTCCTCACACAATGTCCTTCTTCTCCAACCGCACTTTGTCAAGAACAGTTCAGCATAATACATAGCCGGCCGATGCACACTCTCTCTCCGATCACTGCAACAATGGATGCCAAAGTCTCTCTGCTCTCCAACTCTGGCAGGATCCCAGAAGTGTCACCTGCGACTGCTCTAGCTGCTCGCTGCTCGCTCTGTTCTGCCAAACGCTCAGGGCTAGGTATATAGGTAACAGCACGATCTCCAACACGACTGTAGCAACATCCACACACCGGCCTGGTTTCAATCCCTAACAGCCCCAGCGTGCGTCCTACATCTCTCGTGGCTGTGCTCACACTGCCCATGCCTTGCACTAGGCTGCTGATGTCCTTCCTGGCCAGCACACACCCTTCCTGCTTCCCTTGCAAAGGTCTCTGGGAGTTGGAGTTTAACAAATCTCTCTGTCCAATACAATCCTCTCATATGTTATACACTGGCTCCCCCTAGTGGCCATAATAATTCAATGCACCAGAATACAGTTTTTAAAGCAGGGCTACACTCTCCCCCCCTAAACTCTTGGGTCCTCCCAAGGGCGTGTAACGGATACATGTATCGGTCATACATAACATAACAGTTCTCGCCTTAACCTATATATTCAGGGTTGACAACAGGCAGCAAATATCCTCAATCTCACCCAAACCCATAGGCACCTCTGCAAGTAGAGCTGACACTTCAGGCAACCTTCACACAGTTCTTACAACTTCCTCTGTGCTATGTCCTGGCGAATCATACGTGAGTCTCTGAGGGGGTCGTACTGAACGTTTAGGCTCAAATTTTTCGGGACCATCTTCAGGCGGGAGAGCTGATTCTACAGGCTCAATTCCCTCTCCTGCCAACTGAGTAGGTACAACTTTGGTGTATGAACCTTCCAGGGAAGGCATAGAACTGTAATCTAAGGATATTTTCTCTAGAGCTTCAGGAACTTCCGAGATCTCAGGTACTTCAGGTGCTTGAGGCATAACTTCAGGCTCCAAATCACTCTCACCCTGATCAGAGACGGGCCTGACATCCTCGGACTCAGGTGTCCACACCCAGCTCAGACACCAGCCTTCTTCTTCACTGTCTTCTTCACTCTCTCCAACGGAACGCAACTGCTGAGACCGAGTAATAGGAGTCGGACAAGAAATAGGCGGACCAGGCAAAGAGAATTTGTCTCCGATCGGTACTCGTACAGCCTTTCCTGACCGTAGGACCTTCTCTGTCCCTTCCGTTCTCCTCAGCCTCCTCACTTCTGTAGTGGCTCTCTGTTCTTTGACCCTCCGTGGACAGACCGGCCGTAACATCGAGTGTGCCTTCTTCTTGGGAGCAGGACTCTCTTCCGTCACCAGTGGGGTTAAGAGGTGTCTCAACACATCAGTGTTCATCCCCACTATCATAGAACTTCGATTAGCTCCCGAGGGACGAGGACACACAATGGCCAACGTGTCACAGACTCCCGGTTGTCCAGCAGTTACTGAACTGAATTCTAGCTTCACCTGTAGATATCCATTATAGGGAAACCTCTCAGTCCCCATACCCCAGATTTCGAGATCCTTCAACTTTTTCAGGGGTATATGCTTCAAATATTTCTGATAGAAGTCTCGGAAAATCAGCGTTACTTGAGCACCCGAATCTAGAAGAGCCGTGGTGTAGACTCCTTCCACTTGAACCGGGATGATGGGCGAAGGACCTATCAACTTGTCAGGGAACTTTTTCGTAGCAGCAGGAGACGTAGACCCAGTCTGTTGTACTCTAACCCTCGTCCTCATACGTGGCGACTGAGGGCATACATTGTTTTCCCGTGACGTAGGACCGGACCTCCAGGGAGAGGATCTCCTAGTTCTAGTAGGCACATATAGGGACCCTCCCTGTCTCCTTTCCGGGCACTGAGCCTTGAAGTGGCTGAATTCCCCACAGCCGAAACATCTTCCCCACGAGGATGAGGGCACACTTTCTTCCTGTGGCTCATTTGAAAATCCCCTGTAGGAGGCCACGGCAACCACTGCTGTTCGCATATCTGAGAGAGACCTCTGTATTTCAGTCTGCATTTCTGCTACTTTCAAGATTGCCCAGCACAGATCCGTGTATGTCTGTTCCATCTTAACTTGGGCTTCTTGTACTTTCTTGAGAGTCTTTTGTATCTCACCATAAACCTGGGTTGATGACTTTTGGGTTATCTCCGGCTCATAGGTCTCTTCGGATCATCTTCATCTGATGAACACTCGTTATACCCTATGGGTTGCGCATAGACCTTTTCTCCCCTTCTTGCAAACTTCTCTTCCAGAAGGGCTTCTTCTTCCTGAACAATTAGAATCAGTTCTAGGTAAATTAACTCTTTATTACCTTCTCGAGTCTTTATTTGCAACATCACAGGGTCTAAGGGTAGAGCACCTTTCAATATCTGCCGCATTCTAACCTGATCTACTCTAGTGGGGTCTGCTCCTTTCTTCAACAGTACTTGGTACAGTATTTTATCCAGGCGCCTCATGTAATCTGTCATCTTCTCACCCTTTTGCTGGTAAGTATGTTCATACTGGTACATGAGCTCAGCAGCCTTTCCATTCGCCCAAAGACTTCCTGTAATATGTTTAGGTAATCTAGAGCAGTACAGTCTCGCTCCTAACAGCCTCTGATGCAGGCCCCTTCAAGCTCTCAGTAATTCTCTGTTTCTTCTGCGCTTCAGGGACGTCCCACTGATCCAGAGCCTGCATCGCCTGTTCCACCCATTCCTCGAAGGTTTCTTCTCCCACCGGAGTTGGCAAGTTTCCTGAAAATGTTTCCAACTTTTGATATCCGAAGCTGATGTAAGAAGGGTGGACCCTCTGGCACTTAGCTACGAGATCTCCAATGGCAGCAATGAACTCTGGCCCGATCATGGCCAGTGGGCTGGACGCAGGAATATTCGCAGAATCACCACGTGGCTTACTTGGCTGGATCAAACGAACTTCCACGTCATCGGTTAGTTGCATACTCACGCTCTGAAAACACACGGGATCACCCTTTCTCCACTCAAAAAGAACATATGTGTGAGAAGTCTCTGGGTTCACTTTAATGTCCGCTAGAAACCCCCGCTGGTCAGGTGCCAACGCTGCCATGGCCCGGCGGATCTGTTCTTCTGCCCAGGTGCCTGCAGGAATGTCCAATCCATTACTGCACTCAACTCTATCTGGCTATCGTGCTTCTCACACCATTTGGCAGCAGTGTTTGGATCCATATTTAACCCCTTAATTGTGGTATTCACAGAGACTGGAATCCCGGACCAGCCCCCATATGTAGCGCTCACCCCCGGAGGAGCCGCTGAATAAACTGCAGGATAGTCTCACCGCACTAGGAAAAAACTATACACCAGCACTGTTGTGGATTTTTCTATATTAAATTCTTTACTGACTCCAATAAAGCAGCATATAATACGCATGTACGGTATTTAAGTAACAAGAATTCGTAACGCGGGAAAAACACGCGGCGGTAAAAGAAACCGGTTAACTCCCACTGTTCTGGAGTGTAAGTCCCGTGAAAAATGACTCAAAAATATATATGTGTGTTGTCTAGGGTACCTGGGTACTGTGTTCAACTGGCCAGTGAATGAAACAAAAACAATCTTCGACTAGTCACCGTTGGGGCCCTTAAAGAAACAAATAAACAAGTGCGCAATGTTCTTCGTTTTCACCAGGCTGAAGCCTTCTCACCCATCAGGTGTACCCACTTGTCCTGGACCAATGAACATAGAAACATAGAAACATAGAAAAATGTCAGCAGATAAGAACCTTTCGGCCCATCTAGTCTGCCCAATTACATGGATACTTTACCTGGATTTATCTTTTCTTTAGGATAGCCTTATGCCTATCCCATGCTTGCTTAAATTCAATTACTGTTTTGGCCTCTACCACTTCTACTGGAAGACTGTTCCATGTATCCACCACCCTCTCAGTAAAATAATGCTTCCTGATGTTACTTTTAAACCTTTGCCCCTCTAATCTAAGACTATGTCCTCTTGTTTTGCTATTTTGTTTCCTTTTAAATATACTCCCTTCCTCTACCTTGTGGATTCCTTTACGTATTTAAATGTTTCTATCATATCTCCTCTGTCTCGTCTTTTTTCCAAGCTGTACATGTTAAGATCATTAAGCCTTTCCTGGTAACTTTTCTCCTTCAAGCCGTACACCATTTTAGTAGCCCTTCTCTGAACTCTCTCTAAGATGTCTATATCCTTCTGGAGATACGGTCTCCAGTACTGCACACAGTACTCCAAGTGAGGTCTCACCAGTGCTCTGTACAGTGGCATGAGCACTTCCCTTTTCCTACTGCTAATACCTCTCCCTACACAACCAAGCATTCTGCTAGCATTTCCTGCTGCTCTATTACATTGACTACTTACCCTTAGATCCTCTGAAATGAACGCTGGAGAAAGGGATCTCTATCAAGAGGATCTGTCCTCGCCGCCACTTGGAACCCGATGCTGTTAACGCCTGCACTCCCGATCTGGTTCTCCTCCACCAGAACATGAACACATAGGCCGCCAGCACTCCCCTCTGGTTTGCAGCCTCTCCTCACACAATGTCCTTCTCCCAAACCGCACTTTGTCAAGAACAGTTCAGCATAATACATAGCCGGCCGATGCACACTCTCTCTCCGATCACTGCAACAATGGATGCCGAAGTCTCTCTGCGCTCCAACTCTGGCAGGATCCCAGAAGTGTCACCTGCGACTGATCTAGCTGCTCGCTCTGTTCTGCCAAACGCTCAGGGCTAGGTATATAGGTAACAGCACGATCTCCAACACGACTGTAGCAACATCCACACTCCGGCCTGGTTTCAATCCCTAACAGCCCCAGCATGCGTCCTACATATCTCGTGGCTGTGCTCACACTGCCCATGCCTTGCACGAGGCTGCTGATGTCCTTCCTGGCCAGCACACACCCTTCCTGCTTCCCTTGCAAAGGTTTCTGGGAGTTGGAGTTTCGCAAAGGTCTCTGGGAGTTGGAGTTTCACAAATCTCTCTGTCCAATACAATCCTCTCATATGTTATACACTGGCTCCCCCTAGTGGCCATAATAATTCAATACACCAGAATACAGTTTTTAAAGCAGGGCTACACTCTCCCCCCTAAACTCTTGGGTCCTCCCAAGGGCGTGTAACGGATACATGTATCGGTCATACATAGCATAACAGTTCTCGCCTTAACCTATATATTCAGGGCTGACAACAGGCAGCAAATATCCTCAATCTCATCCAAACCCATAGGCACCTCTGCAAGTAGGGCCGACACTTCAGGCAACCTTCACACAGTTCTACTTCTTACAACTTCCTCTGTGCTATGTCCTGGTGAATCATACGTGAGTCTCTGAGGGGGTCGTACTGAACGTTTAGGCTCAAATTTTTCGGGACCATCTTCAGGCGGGAGAACTGAATTCCCTCTCCTGCCAACTGAGTAGGTACATCTTTGGTGTATGAACCTTCCAGGGAAGGCAAAGAACTGTAATCTATGGATATTTCCTCTAGAGCTTCAGGAACTTCCGAGATCTCAGGTACTTCAGGTGCTTGAGGCATAACTTCAGGCTCCAAATCACTCTCACCCTGATCAGAGACCGGCCTGACGTCCTCGGACTCAGGTGTCCACACCCAGCTCAGACACCAGCCTTCTTCTTCACTGTCTTCTTCACTCTCTCCAACGGAACGCAACTGCTGAGACCGAGTAATAGGAGTCGGATGAAAAATAGACGGACCAGGCAAAGAGAATTTGTCTCCAATCGGTACTCATACAGCCTTTCCTGAGAGGTGGTGGAGCAAACAGATCTCATACAAGCAGCTTTCTGGAGGCGTGGTGGATGAACAAGCTCCAGCACAGAGCCCCGTCCTGGATCCCTCCCAGCTGCAATCAGAGCTACCCAGTGTGCCGTGAAGGAAATGTAACGGCCCTGTCCATGCTTGCTGGACCACGTGTCTAAAGTCACATGCACCTTGCTGCTGATTTCTTTTCCCAATGACTCCATAACATTGTCTTCCACGTGCTGGTATAGTGCTGGAATGGCCTACCATGAAAAGAAATGGCGTTTTGGAACCTCCCACTGTGGTACAGCACATTCAGCAAATTCACGGAAGGAAGCAGAGTCCACCAGCTGGAAAGGCAGCAGCTGTAATGTGAGTAATTTTGCTAAACTGGCATTTAGACACTGTGCTTGGGGATGGTTGTGACTATATTTTTTCTTACGCTGCACCAGCTGGGGCAACGTAATCTGTCTGCGTAAATCTTCAGCTGATGGGATGTGTCACATTCTGAGGAAGGACCTGGTACACCCATTACTGTAGCATCATCCCTGTCAGTGGAGGTTGTAGGCAATGATATGGCAGGACATATAGTGGGGGTAGAGACAGATGATGAGGAGGAGGACCTATGCAAAGTGTTGTGCCAACGGGATGCGTGGCAGGTGGTCATATGTCGCCTCAACCACGTGGTACCCAAGCGTGGGATGTCTTTCCCACGCTTGATCCTCATCTGACATAGATTACAAATAGCAAGGGTGCGGTCTGCTACACATTTTTTAAGGAACTCCCAGACAGCAGACTTCCTGTACATGTGCTTTGAGAGGCTGAATTAGATGTTTTGGCAGCTGAGGTGGACTGTAAACCACTGCAAGCCTGGCTGGCAGAGGACTCGGAGGATGAGGATGGCCTGGTTAGCCAATCCACCAAATCCACTGTATGTTGCTGCTGCTTAAGACGGCCAGCACCAGTTAGAAAGGACAAGCGTGCCCCTGCAGAGGATGCACCATGTGCACGACGACCAGAGGCACAGCCTCCCAACAGAGAGGCTGCTTGCCTTCTTATGTGTGTCTGGGAGCATCTGCCTGTCCTTTTTGGTCTTTCTGACATGGCGAGTGATATATAGATTAAAGATATACAGAACTCTGATTCAACTCTGTTATAAAAATTGGAGATATGCAGAATTCTGATTCAACTGTGTTATCTAGATTAAAGATTTCCAGGACTCTGGTATAACTCAGTGAGACACCCTGATAGCTGGCAGACAGTGACAAGACACAGATTAAAATTCCCAGATACCACCTATAAATCAGTGAGACCCCCTGATGGGTGGCAGTGACAAGACACAGGTTATAATTCCCAGATATCTGCTACAAGTCTGTGAGATCCCCTGATGGGTGGCAGTGACAAGACACAGATTACAATTCCCAGGAACCTCCTATAAATCAGTGAGACCCCCTGATGGGTGGCAGTGACAAGACACAGATTACAATTCCCAGATATCTTGTAGAAGTGAGACCCCCCCAATAGCTGCTGGCAGTGAGAACACACAGATTACAACAATTCCCAGATATCTTGTAGAAGTGAGACCCCCCCAATAGCTGCTGGCAGTGAGAACACACAGATTACAACAATTCCCAGATATCTTGAAGAAGTGAGCCCCCTCCCCCAATAGCTGCTGGCACTGAGAAGACACACTAACAGAACAATCTCCTCTCAAAAAACACGTGCTGGGGGCTGTGTGAAGCCTTATATAGTGTGCTGCGGGATATTTGCCCAATCAGGACTCTGAGCCAAGATTGGCATAGTCTTGCACCTGTCTTGCACCTGACCTGTGGTCAGGTGCAAGGCTGTAGCCAATTACAAGCTTCAGGCCAGTGGAAAAGTGCATTGTGGTCCATTTCGGGCGAACTCGAACTGAACACGCGGAAATGTTCGAAGTTCGCGAACGGCCGATGTTCGATGCGAACTCCGAACAGATCGAACCGAACAGCTCATCTCTACTTACAATATGAGAGAATACAATGAGTTTTTACTTTTTATCCTGCATGGAATGGTTTCTAGTTAAAGGTGTGGATAATAATGCACGGTTTACGTTTATAGGAGAGCGGGATTTTTCCAAGTAATGATAAAGGGTCAAAGTGATACGGTCATAGTAACGAGCTGGATCCTCTAATGAAAATGTTTCACAATGACAGTTGAAGACAAAGGACAACCAAATGGACAAGAAGACGATCAAATTAACACCTTCTATACAAGGTATGAGACGCTAATTTACAGTAACGACACGCCAAGACTTGCAAGCAACGCTTGCGGCAAGGTTGGAATAGCAAATCCAGACAATAGGATATCGGCGTGAGATGATCTATATATTGGCCCAAGCTGATATCTTAATATCAAGTGTGGAGGAGGATGCCTGGTGCATGAAGCCAGGAACTGTGCCAACACCTGTGCCATTGGAATTTTGTGCTAAGGAGTCTCACCTGATGGACTAGAGCTGTTTTCACCACAGTCTATCCTTGAATCAGGTGGTGAGATTCCAAGAGGCCACAGAAAGGCCAGTACACCACCTCTGAGCTTTGGAGGTGCCTGTGATCCTGTAAGAGCTGTGACAGTGTGTCTTACTGTGTCATACAATATCCATTATGGCCCCCAACAAGGAACAATAGTGATGGAGACTGTTAATGATGTTCCTGGTGGTGGTTTGTCTGTCCAGGCCTGTCAGATTGGACTGCACACTCTGTCATCGGTTTCTGTGTTATGGCAGATAATACTATGTCGAGAATTTGTCAGATATATATTGGATCGGTTACTTGGCTCCTTGATCATTGCTTCACAATGAAAACGGCTTTATTCTATCTCAG
Source organism: Leptobrachium leishanense (assembly GCA_009667805.1). Lineage (NCBI taxonomy): Eukaryota > Metazoa > Chordata > Amphibia > Anura > Megophryidae > Leptobrachium > Leptobrachium leishanense. The sequence goes on from CM019063.1 coordinate 549,718,621, forward strand.
GAAATATAAATGACTGTAACCGTGAGATCGTACACAGCGGGAAGGCAATGTTATGGTTTGAGCCCCGCTGTTCTCTGGGATGTCGCTGTAATCACTCCCCACTGTTCACCATTTACTGTATATTGTTGTTATTTGTCTACTGAGATTTTCTCAATCACCAGTGCCAACTCCGACAAATTTATCTGACCCATTCGGCTTATTCTTCTATATTCCCTCCGTGATCTGGTGGCCACGTCGCTATACAGAGTGTCATGTCAGAAAAAAAGGGAATCCTGGCACTCCAACAGCGGTATTAGCGCAGTTATTATTGTGCGGGCTTTGGTGGCAGTGGAAACATTTTGGCCAAGAATGTCCTTTGCCATCCATTTTCAGTTCATGTGCCAGTTTAGAATGGCAGCTAGTGTCAGTTTGAAACATATTTAAAAAAACGAAAGAGAAAAAATTAAATTAAGAATAAATTATCCAAGTTACTATTATAATTAAATTAACATTCATCATTATCATAATAAGCAAATCTTATAATATTATTATTTTTTAATATAGAAAATGATAAAACTAAATAATGTGAGTAAAAAACATAATAAAATATGTATTTTTAAATAGTTTAAAAATGTAATAGAATATAATAATCATATTGAGCAATCTAATATTTTTAATTATTATTCCGTCATAAAATTAAAATCATATCACATTACATATGAATATATTCAATAAAATTGTATGTAAGAAAATTTAATATTGCAGGGAAAAGAAAGAAAGAAAGAAAGAAAGAAAGAAAGAAAGAAACTGTTTCATCGGAGTTGTTCCAATAAAATCTATTTCTTTAATGAAATTCAAACTCAGTCGCCATTTTGACAAAATTAGTTTTTTCAGCATCAACAAAAAAAGTATATGAAATAATTTGAATGATTCACATTTTTCGTTGTTCACAGGTCTTATGGATATCTCCATATTGGACCTTCTCTCTCTCCCATTTTCTCAGCCCAAGGAATCATGTATATATTATTTTGGACTTGTTTATGGTTAGCCTAGTGCTGTCTATCGCAACCATTTGGTTTCTCCCACTATTCATTATACCTGCAACTGAGTAATGCTTATCTGGACCTCACCTCATTAATCTCTGGGTCACTGGTCAATGATATGTTTACTGATGTTTACATTGTCTGGATTTCTTTCTGGATCAGTTGTTGAGAAGCAAGCTACGCACAAGGCAAAGAGATAGTCTATCCAAACTTTTTCCGAACACTCCAAAACAACTAGCTATATTATATAAATAATTACCATATGGCTTGACGTTGTCATAGTAGCTATACTCAACCCAAAGACCTGAGAGAAAGAGAAGATAGAGACTCTATCCAGTTCTATCCATGAGAGAGAGTCCTTGAAATTGCTAAAGTAGCTAAAGAGAAAAGCCAGTAAATAAATACTGACCAGAGAAACTAGGCAATGTTCAAGGAAAGGAGAAGTACAATAGAGACCAGGTAATAGAACCAAGGTCAAGGGCAGGAGAACGAAACATAGCCAAAAACAATGCCAAATCCCCAAAAAACTAGGAAAATGTGATAAACAAAAAAGGAAAGCAACGGAGGGGTCTGAAAGAACTACACCAGGGCAACAAGCATGGGAACAGGAGGAGATTAAATAGGTGAAGGAAGCTGAGGATTGGTCGAGTGAGAGGTGGAATGTGGCAACGTGTAGGATTGTATCACTTGACTGGAATGAAAACAACTTTGCCTAAAGGACTCTGCAGTCTGCAGTGAGGAGGTGTTGTCGGAAAAATACCGGGCTGAGGTGATGTCGCCAGAATGACACTGGACTAACAAAGCATAGCCGAGGAGGCATCCACAGAATGATGCCTGGCTGAGGAGGCGACACCAGAATGGCATCTGGCTGAGGAGATGTCACCAGAATGACGTCTGGCCTAGGAGGTATCATCAGAATGATGTCTAGCCTAAGAGATGTCACCATAATGGTGTCGCTAGAATGACACCTGGCAGAAGAGTTGTGGCCAGAATGATGCCTGGCTGAGAAGGTGTCACCAGAAGGACGTCTGGCTGAGAAGGTGTCACCAGAAGGACATCTGGCTGAGGAGGTGTCACCAGAAGGACACCTGACTGAGGAGGTGTTGCCAGAATGATGCTGGGATAAAGAGGTGTCACCAGACTGACACCAGTCATGGAGGCCCACGACACATGGGAAGCAGGACAGTCATACGTTAGAAACCTAAAGATATTAACAGTGAAGGCAAAGAAGAGCTTCAAACCCTAATTAATAATTTGACCTATAAAGACATTTGTTTGACAATTCATCATTCATCCATCCATCATCACAAATATCATACAAAGTAAAAGTCTAAATCTTGCTCTAAATGCATATGTAAAGGTTATTGTAATTTGTGGGTATACATATAATATTATGTCGTTATAATATTCATATTACGGTATTTATGGCGGCAGCATCTGAGTTATTCCACAGCAAGATGTTTTGTTGGACTTACAACAACGGAATATCTGATTATTCTGTAAAAGTGTTGAGTTGCAGTGTGGCGGTAGAGCTTTTTCCTCTGCACTTACCAGCATGTGGCCTTTTCTAGCTAATATTTCTCCATCAAGGTTCTCCAAATGACAAGGTTCTTGAAAATATTAGGGATGTGCGTTTCGGGTTTCGGAATTTCAGAATTTTCACGAAATTTCCCGATTCGTGTCTTCGGATTCGGCCGAATTTCCGAATCGGGTCGGACCCGAAAACCGATAGATCCGAAAAGTTTTCCGAGCCGAAACGAAAAAAATTCGGATTTTTCGAATGGACTTGAAATGTGTCAAATCGAAATTTATTTTTGCTCTATTCATGATTTCGGTTCCACTCGCGATTTCGGTTCCATTTCGGTAATTCTGGAAATCGTATATTTAACTATTATCGGTTATATCGCTGATTCTGTAAATTTTGTATTTGTAAATGCGTATCACTTGTTTCTTGTGGCATTCGGGTCAGTTTAGCGTTTTTTAAATCGATTTGTTCATTTTTTTTGTTCCTTGGATTTCATACCATTTTAATATGATTAAATAAAGTTGTGAAATGTATATTCAATTATTCATAAGAAAAAAAGGATCTTTATTTAATAAAAAAAAACACGATAGAATCGCCAGAATTATCGTAGACACTTTGAAACGAGGAGAACAGAAGTTCCGAAAAAACGAAAATTTCCGAAATTTCCAAAAACTCGATACAAAAAACGAGCAAAGTGACCCGAAAATACGAAAAATGGTCGATATTCCGAAAAAATAATGTACACGAAAAACGAGCCGAACCGAACCGAATCAAAACAGAAATCGGTCGAAACGAGCCGAATCGAAAATTTTAACCACTTCAATGCGGAGGACGCGCTCAGCGCGTCCTCCGCATTACTGCTGCTGTGCGGAGGACGCGCTGAGCGCGTCCTCCCATTGGGGTCAGCGTTCGGCCGGGTTCCGCCGATCGCTGGCCCCCCCGGTGCGGGCTGACATCCTTGATGTCAGCCCGGCATCCGGAACCGCAGCCGCCGGAATTAGGTGTCATCGCGGCAGCGCGATGACACCTAATTCAGGCGCCCCCCCCCCGCATGTGCGGAGGAGGCGCCTGAAAGGGAGGGGGGAGGTCCTTCGGACCTCTCTCCCTCCCGATCGGCGGCGTTGCGGGGGTTAACCCAGGCACCATTTGGAAGGGCACAGCCTGCCCTTCCAAATGGTGCCTGGCATTAACCCCTGGGGAGCTGGATCGCGAATCGGCGCTGAAAAGCGCCGGTTCGCGATCCTTTCCCGGAACTGGCCGACATCTTGGATGTCGGCCAAGCCTCCGGGAACTCCCCCTGAGGACTGGCGTCATCGTGCGTAGCACGATGACGCCAGTCCTAGAGTTAACCCCTAACTGCCACCAACGGTGGAGATAGGGAGTTCCAATGAACTCCCTATCTCCCGATCCGTGGCAGTTAGGGGTTAATGTTTGGTATGGTTGGATCGGCCAGAGCATGGCCGTTCCAACGATACCAAACACGAAAGTGAAAAAAGTTTTTTTAATAAAATTAAAATTAAAAATAAAAATATATTTAAAAAAAAATTATAAAAAAAAAAATAAACATTTTTTTTTCTTTTTTTTGGTTTGTTAGTGTAGCAATATTGTTCCCATTTCAATTATAATGTGAACAATGATGCTGCACTAACGATTTTTGTATGCGGTGCGTTTGTTAAAAATCGCATAATTTTCCGGAAAAAAAAATGTAACGAGACCCCATCTCTAATTTTTTTAACAAGCGCACCCCATACAAAATATAACCGCAATTGCTCGCATGTTAAAATGTGAAAAAAAACACTTTACACGTTGTAAATTATTGAAAATACATATTTTATTGCATTTTTTGTTATAATATACAGACAGGTCATAACGTATACATATAATAATGACATATTATGAATCTACCGAGTCTGACGGAAAGAACGATATATAATATGTCTGGGTCATATACTAAAATAAGCCTTCAAAACGCATTTAAACATGATGAGCAAAACCGGTAAAAATGACCTCAGCACAGAGGCGGGAAATGCCTCAGCAGCGAAAGGGTTAAACATCCGAACAAATCGAACCGAATGGAACCGAACCGAAAAAAAAATCGGTGCACAAGCCTAGAAAATATACAAAATATCAAATCTCCGAATACCTTAGAAAACTCACACGCCTTGCAGATCTCTACTGTACGTTTCTCGCTCTCTAATTGTACTGAAGGTAAATACTGTATATCACAAAAGCCGATGAAGCCGCGCGTCAGGGAGTCTCCCCTTGAGTGTATTTTGCAGTTGTTATCATGGCGTACGCTCTGCGTGAGGCGAATTTCAATATTAATGATCAATCTAATGGAACTAATGTCAAAAATATAATTACAGGCATCAGGTAAATAAGGCACGCAAGCCTTTCTGCCAGACAAACACGTGGAATATTGTTTACCATTGCGGTGGTTTGCACGACATGGATTATCTGACTGCCAGTTGGGTTTCAATGGAAAAGGAGACAACCAGTAATACGGCTAATTGCCCAGAATTATTATTTTTTTAATGTTTTTTTTCCCCGGGTATAATGTAAATAGGGAGTAACCAGACTGATCGCAAATGGTTGCTGCGATATGTTTTACATAGGAGAATAAAAAGGAAACCTGGGAGAATGGAAAGAAGGAAGATGGCGGGAAGTCATACACACAACAATAAGAGATGGTAAGACCCAAAACCAATTGAGGTTAATGGAGGAGTGAAGGAAAGATAATAGTGGAGTGAGGATAATGCGGTGTCGCTCTATTTATTGAAATGAATAAATGCATAATCATGAATACACAATGCCAATAATACATATCAATAGACCGATACAGTAGATTGCGGCGGTTAGTGAATAACCCTCTGTATGTTAATAATCTATGATTGACAAATTCGTCTTATTTACACCCCATCCTACGCAGCAGTGGTCCCCAACCCTGGTCCTCAGGTCCCCCTAACAGGCCAGGTTTTAAGGAGGAGCCGTGCAAGGTGTCCAAAAAAGAGAAAATATCCAGCGAGCGGCAGCTGTGTGGACGAAATGCCTTGTTGATGTCAGAGGAGAATGGGCAGACTGGTTCGAGATGATAGAAAGGCAACAGTAACTCTCAAAAAACCACTCGTTACAATCAAGATATGCAGATATAGCATCTTTGAACAAACAGCATGTCCAACCATGAAGCAGATGGGCTACAGCAGCAGCAGAACACACCAGGTACCCCTCCTGTCAACTAAGAACAGGAAACTGAGGCTACAATTCGCACAGGCACCAAAATTGGACAATAGAAGATTGGGAAAACATAGCCTGTTCTGAGGAGTCTCGATTTCAGCTGCGACATTCAGATGGTAGGGTCAGAAGTTGGCGTAAACAACACAAAAGCATGGATCCATCCTGCCTTGTATCAACGGTTCGGGCTGGTGGTGGTGTAATGGCGTGGAGGATATTTTCTTGGCACACTTTGGGCCCCTTAGTACCAATTGAGCACTGTTTAAACGCCACGGCCTACCTGAGTATTGTTTCTGACCATGTCCATCCCTTTATGAGCACAGAGTACCCCATATCTTCTGATGGCTTCGTCCAGCAGGATAATGCGCCATGTCACAAAGCTCAAAATCATCTCAAACTGCTTTCTTGAACACGATGAGGAGTTCACTGTCCTCCAATGGCCTCCACAGTCCCCAGATCTCAATCCAACAGACAAATCTGCAGCAACTGCTTGATGCCATCATGTCAATATGGAGCAAAATCTCTGAGGAATGTTTCCAACACCTTGTTAAATCTATGCCAGGAAGAATTAAGGCAGTTCTAAAGGTAAGAGGGGGTCCAACTCGGTACCAGCAAGTTATCCTATACTATAAAAGAGTAAGGCTTGGCGTGTCCGTCGCCAAGCCTACTCTGCGCATGCGCGTGCAACCAGCGGTGGTTGGCTGCACGCGCATGCAACCGCTGCGCACGAACCGGCTGTGCGCTCACCGCGGCGGTTACAAGATGCACACAGCAGCCCGGGTAGAGGCTGCGCTCGCAGCCTCTACCCGGCTGCCGCGCGCATCCAACCCCTGAGCGGCGAAGGGAAAGTTCCCTCGCTTCCGCTCTTTGAAGGACCCAAGCCGCGGTCACGTGGGAGTCCCACGTGACCGCGGCTTGGGTCCTTCAATGAGCGGAAGCGGGGAAACTTTACCTTTGCCGCTCGGGAAGGTAAGTATGCGGCTGAGAGCTCCAGGGGCGGCTGTCCGAATGCCGATAGAGCATTCGAACAGCCGCCCCATGTCTGGTCTGGGGTCTGAGCTTGGGGGCAAATATCCATGAGAGCGTGCTGGGGCAGTATATCCACGAGCTGGGGCAGTATCCACGAGCTGGGGCAATATCCACGAGCTGGGGCAGTATATCCATGTGCTGGGGCAATATATCCATGATCTGGGGCAATATCCACGAGCTGGGGCAATATCCACGAGCTGGGGCAATATATCCACGAGCTGGGGCAATATCCACGAGCTGGGGCAATATCCACGAGCTGGGGCAATATATCCACGAGCTGGGGCAATATATCCATGAGCTGGGGCAATATATCCACGAGCTGGGGCAATATATCCACGAGCTGGGGCAATATATCCACGAGCTGGGGCAATATATCCATGAGCTGGGGCAATATATCCACGAGCTGGGGCAATATCCACGAGCTGGGGCAGTATTAATAATAGACTGCCCTCTGGGCAGGCTTTCCAACTAGTACCTAATAAAGTGACTAGTGAGTGTATATCAGCTCTGCCTTTCCTTCATTCAGCTCATCACACACAGCCACAGCTCCAGACTCTGCACTCTGCAGTGCCACTCGCCCGCCCCATCCACCCAGACCTAGGCCCAAACTTATTCATTCCCCTCCACCTGTAGCCACTTTATTCTAATCAACCTGTGGCTTGCTATTCTCTCTCTAGCCACCAGATCCACACTCCCCCTGCTCCCCGTCTGTTTCACTCACCCCTTTCCTTTAGATTGTAAGCTCATGGGATGTCTGGCTGAGCACTTGTGTAAAGTGCTGTATCAGTAAGGCAATTATCCTAAGGGCAGGGCCATCTGTTCCTTATGTGTTCTAGTATGTCTCATGTCTGCACTCCCCCATTGTACAGCGCTGCGGAATATGCTGGCGCTTTTCAAATACAGAATAATAATAATAAAATCATCTGTTACTTGTGATTATTTATGCATGAGAGCCTTACATTCACTACTGGAGGTATGCATTCCTTATAATCTATATTTCTGTTCACCGACACTGCTCTAGAATCATAAAAAGGGACATATATATTTATATATATATATATTAATGTGGTAAATGCAATATTTTTCAATGTCTTATAACATTTGATGAATTAATAGATACCTAATCATCACCTCCCAAGATGTTCCATCCTATATACACAGACAGTGTCCCTGCCTATTACAGGATATTCAAAATGCTTTGGGGAACTCATTGTGGAAACTGGCAGAACCATCATGAGATTTGTAGATCTGAATCGTCTGGGGAGACACGGATATCAACCGCTGTGAATAGACGAGGGACAAGAAACAGCTGAAACTGTGAGACACGAGCACGGGCTGGGTTATATCATTAGGCGACGGGGACTCGTCAAGAGCATTAAATGAAGGGAATGGAATACGAAAAACAAACAGCGGAAACACGTGAAAAAGAAATATTAAATCCCAATAATTCAATGTCTGCTTAATGCACCAACCGGATACCAATTGACTCATTTATTCGATACTTTCTGGGTAGCTTTCAAGGAATATGTTTCTCAGTATTTTAAAAGCTATTCTATGTTGTTTAACACTTTCAGTGCCTTTTAACTATTTGAAAAATACATTATCATAACATTTGTTTGAAAGATGGATTGGATAGCCAAGACTTGATGGGCCACCACCACCAAAATATAAAATGTCCTTATTGTGTTTATGTGATGTTGCTGATATCTTACATGTGTTTTGTTTTTCTCTTGTTTGTTTAGTTAAGATAATATTTTACTCCATATGTGTCACTGGGTGCATCCATTGTGTGATATTTTCCTCTATATGTGTCACTGGGTGCACCCATTGTGTGATATTTTCCTCTATATGTGTCACTGGGCGCATCCATTGTGTGATATTTTCCTCTATATGTGTCACTGGGTGCATCCATTGTGTGATATTTTCCTCTATATGTGTCACTGGGCGCATCCATTGTGTGATATTTTCCTCTATATGTGTCACTGGGTCCATCCATTGTGTGATATTTTCCTCTATATGTGTCACTGGGTCCATCCATTGTGTGATATTTTCCTCTATATGCGTCACTGGGTGCATCCATTGTGTGATATTTTCCTCTATATTTGTCACTGGGCGCATCCATTGTGTGATATTTTCCTCTATACGTGTCACTGGGTGCATCCATTGTGTGATATTTTCCTCTATATGTGTCACTGGGTGCATCCATTGTGTGATATTTTCCTCTATATGTGTCACTGGATGCATCTATTGTGTGATATTTTCCTCTGTATGTATCCATTGTGTGATATTTTCCTCTGTATGTGTCACTGGGTGCATCCATTGTGTGATATTTTGTGTTGTGACCCCCCCCCCACAGTATGTAGGATAAACCACAGCATTAAGTAACATTTTTGCACAGATTTTGATAAATGTTGCATTATGGGAAAAATCCACAAAATGGAAACAGGAGATAAGAAAAAAACGAAGTTTATTTTTCCTTTTTACATGCAATTACTTCAAACAAAGAAAAAAAACAGCAACATGTGCTTTATAAAGTGTTTTATAAAGTGTTTTAATTTGTAACGCACAAGTAATTTAGTTACAGCTTATGTTAGTAAGTGTTCATTTAAATGTAGGATGGAAAAGCAATACTGTATATACATTTTTCTTCTGATATGGTTTAAAATGAAAATAATGTAAATTTGCATATTTTTAATTTGTCATAGTTGTCCTTTACGTAAATGTAGGGCCCTATTCCATAGCTGAGAGGAAGATGGAGAAGGAAGGCAGAAAATTGTGCACCTGTAGATTTTCCTTACAGTCCGTATCCTGGAGTAGGCACTTTATTAGCACCTGGCCCTGGAGCGAATCGCAAGGCTGCCCAATACCGGCTGCGGCGAGTGGACTGCATTATTAGCATTAAGGCAGAAATCGCTTTTGCGTCAACCATCATATAAGTGATAAATATAAAATGATCAGATTTGCTGCTGAGGAATTGGGATCCTAAGAAGATTACCAACAATTCAGCTTCCAAAAAGACCCATCAAAAGCATCTAAAAACAATATAAATATATGGAGACGTAATGCCTCAAAGGACAGTAACACTGGTTAGCTTGACATTATCCAACTCTAGATTTCCGATTTTCCCATCCATCAAAATATAATTAAGACTCGTTTGCTATTTCTACTCCTTTCCAGGTGCTGGACGTCTCTCTGAAGGCTCAGATATTACTTTCTACGAGGGGAGGTCCAAAAGTAAAGGTTAAAAAAAAAAATCAATAAATTAATGATGCTAATTCCAAATTTTGTCTTTCAAAGAACTTGTAAAAAAAAAAGGATTCCCCACAGAGGATCACTGAGACGCGAGGTGACTCAAAAAGTGGTGGTGGTCAGTGCGTAGAATTGAAATACTCAAAGGAGCAAAAAGGGACCAATGTGCTCTGCCAAAACACTGCTCTGAAGACCTCAAAACCCACCTTGGTGATGAAGCCCCAAGTCTCCAGAAGGTCCACAAGTGGTTTAACGGATTCAAGTCTGGACATTTTGAAATTTGTTGTGAACCAAGAGAGGGAGACCTTCACGTCCACAGATGAGCCCACGGTGGCCAAGGTGAAAGAATTTACGGATGAGGAACCTCAAACCTTTCTCAGAGTTTGACATTACAAAAACAAGCATGTTGAGGAATCTTCATGACGTGTTGGACTTCAAGAAGTGTGCCCGCTGGGTTCCGCGCCTGTCAAAAAGTTCCTTGTCTCGTTCGAAGATGGGAAGACTGGAAACTTCGAGGCAATTGTCGCTGGAAAAATGCTACGTTGACAAAAGATATCGGGTGTGTTTTGAAAAGTGTTTGAAGAAAATGCATGAAGATTGGTAGCGGTCGTGTTGAGAAATGATGAAGAAACAAACTTTCTTAAAAGAAAGGAAAATTAAGCTATCCTCATCATTTCATGGATTTTAACCTTACATTTGGACCTCCCCTTGTATTTTTGTTCTGGGCTTTATTTTTTTTGGTCAGAAATGAATACGAAAGGCTATTAACTACAAATAAAACCACTCCCAAGTGACGATAACTCTTGTATGTATCTCCTTTGTTGGTTTGATTTGCAGGTTTACCAAGATCTGTGTCTACACCATTGGGGAAACCAGGGGCAAGTGCCATAGAGCAAAACTCACCAGGAAAATGTAGTCGTAAAGAAGTGATTGTAGGCTTATTTATACATCCATGCATTCTAGTGTAAATAAAGACATAGAAAACGGCATTTTGTCGTGTTGTGCGAGGCAGTAGGAATGCTTCTGAGGCTCATGTTATTTCTGATAAAGTATATAAAAGCAACGTTGTAATTATTTATTTATTGATTTCACTTCTAGTCCTGTTTTGTTGCAGCTGTTGTTTTCTTGGCATTGGCCACCATGGTCCCATTATCTATGTTACCACTTGCGATTACATCTCGCATTATTAGATTATGCCCATAACCGGGTTACCGAGTGCCATCTGTTAGCTTGTGACTATTGAGTGAAGAGGTCCTCGCTTGTGCCTTACAAGACGTACACATCCTACAATTGATACAGGGAACCACAGCAACGTTTCACCTCTGGCTGTGAATGTGGTGGAATGTGTTCGCCCTGAAAACTGTCGAAGGAGCTCAGGGTTAGAGTATAATTTGAGAAATAAAATTCAGAAGGGTCATGACGAAGGAGAAATGACCCCTGGTTGTTGGTGGTCTTCTAGTAGTAGGCCATTTATTTAAGATATTTGAAGATCGACATACACTAGGTATTGGAGAAACCTCAGGACCTAGAAGATCAGGGAATTGTCTGTAGTTATCACCCTCACATGCAGAATAATGTTGATGGATAATTCCCAATACCTCTCATCCTTTATTGTTCCTTTGACCTATCCCTAATCATCCCCACTCCACTGTGTTACTGTCGCATTCCACTCCCTCTCCCTCAGCCCCATTGTGTTATTGTTCTCCAAGTTGAAGACAGTTGGTGCCGGACAAAATAACTACAGACAGGTTCCCTAATGCCAACATCCCCACGGCCAACTTCCAGACAGAACAAGTGCTGGACATACCAAGTTCCCTACAAGCCCAACTTCTAGACATCCATAATCCCAGCGGCTAACCATAAAACTAACATTTTATCCCTAGGTTTAAGGGGGTTAGGGCTAGGTTTAGGGGGGTTAGGGTTAGGGCTAGGTATAGGAGGGTTAGGGCTAGGTTTAGATTGTTAGGGCTAGGTTTAGGGGGTTAGGGTTGGGGCTATATTTAGGGGAGTTAGGGTTAGGTCTAGGTTTAGGGGGTTGGGGTTAGGGCAACGTTTAGGGGGTTAGGGTTAGGTCTAGGTTTAAGGGAGTTAGGGCTACGTTTAGGGAGTTAGGGTTAGGTCTAGGTTTAAGGTGGATTAGGGCTAGGATTGGGGGTGTTAGGGTTAGATTTAGGGGGTTAGGGTTAGGGCTACGTTTATGGGGTTAGGGTTAGATTTAGGGGGTTAGGGTTGGGGTTAGGTTTAGGTGGTTAGGGTTAGGGCTAGGTTTAGGGGTGTTAGGGTTAGGGCTAAGTTTAGGGGGTTAGGGAGTAGGGTTAGGGTTAGCCACTGGAATTTTGGATGTCTGGAAGTTGCCCGTCAGGGAGTTGTCTGTGTAGGAAAGTTGGCCGTCAGGAAGTTGTCTGTGTAGGGAAGTTGGCCGTGTAGGGAAGCTGGCCGTCAGGGAGTTGTCTGTGTAGGGAAGTTGGCCGTGTAGGGAAGTTGGCCGTCAGGGAGTTGTCTGTGTAGGGAAGTTGGCTGTGTAGGGAAGTTGGCCGTCAGGGAGTTGTCTGTGTAGGGAAGTTGGCCGTCAGGGAGTTGTCTGTGTAGGGAAGTTGGCCGTGTAGGGAAGTTGGATCACCAAGAAAAGGTAGCACAGTTGCAGGACACAGCAAGGAGGATCGCTGATGAAGGCTGGAATCCACTTCGTGGGTTCGGAGCAATCGGAGATTGGTTTGGATCCATTCTGAGATTTATTTCACAGATTGGATCTATGATTCTGATGGTAGTGGTGATCTTGATTGTTGGGGCATTACTGTATCGTATAGGGCTTTGTCTTTGGCCAATATGCAAGAAGACACTGACACCCACACAGACACCAGGTGTACCACTAATTATCCCACAAGGTATGTTCGTAACAAAAACAGACACCCCCAAGTATGAGGAATCTGGAAGTAGAAATAGTGAGGTGTAATGGCTACAAGTCTCAGGAGAAAAGCCTGAGGCTTGAGCCAAGGGGGGAATGTAGTAGCAATAGGCTGGAAGATGGCCGCCATTGTAAGCCAGGAGACCATCTTGTTCAGAATATTGGTTCACTTGATGTAAATAGGCAGTTTTCTTCAGCTGGAATTATAAGCAAGCATACATAGAAAGCTGAGGAATGTGCTGATATTAGCAGAAAAACAATTAAGGCTCTGAGAAGATCTCTGCTGTTCCTGGAAGCGGAGGAGAAAAGCGAAGTAGATATTCCAAGGTCGTTGGGGCCCGCAGAAATACAAAGGAGCATAGAGATCAGTCCAGGTGCCTTTGCAACAAATGAGTAAACAAGCTAGGGAATCAGGCGCAGCCCTGAAATAGTGAGGACAACTAACCATGATTTATTGTTACTAACATAAAGCGTGCCAATTTAAGGTCGATTAATGAAATGTTTTTTGTATTAGACTAAGGGAGGTATTAAACCCACGTGGGGTGGAATAAAGTGTCATTGGGAGGTGGACTAATTGGGATGTACCTAATTACGTATTTTTGGGTATAAGATCCCTTGCACGGGGTGAAAGGGGGGCTCACTCTTTGCGATTCAATCCTGTGTGAGCACTTGTGTGACGACACAATTGTCACGGATAGGCCGGTACTGGGGCGCCTGGCAGCAGATTCCTCGCTGCTCGCTGGCCAGGCGCCGAATGATAACGCTACCGGGCGCTCTCACGTGGGACGCGGGGGGGCGGAGCCTGGCGTTGTGACACGGAACCGCCGGGTTTAAAACCCGGCTTCACTAGTTCGCCGGTGCCCTGACGTGGTGTTTCACTTCCCGCAGAGCTCTTGTGTTTTTGGCTTAATATCTGTGTCTGACCTTGCTTCTGGAAATAACCATTCTGTGTATGACTCCTGGCATTGGCAAACGAACCACTCTGTGTATGACCCCTGGCATTGGCAAACGAACCATTCTGTGTATGACTCCTGGCATTGGCAAACGAACCACTCTGTGTATGACCCCTGGCATTGGCAAACGAACCATTCTGTGTATGACCCCTGGCATTGGCAAACGAACCACTCTGTGTATGACCCCTGGCATTGGCAAACGAACCATTCTGTGTATGACCCCTGGCATTGGCAAACGAACCACTCTGTGTATGACTCCTGGCATTTGCAAACGAACCGTTCTGTGTATACCCCTGGTATTGGCATTTCCTCTGCTCTTGGTTCTGCCCTTAACGTTGGTACCGAGGTCAGTCTATGTGGCACCCTAAGCACACATCAGATTACCTCTGTTATAACTAAGGTCCTAGGGAGAACATATACTCTAGTCTGTACCTCTGTCTGGTGTTTCCCTTTGTTTATCTATTGCCTGATTGATTATCTATCTAGCTTTACCGACCATTCAAGGATCGGAAGGGTAGAGAGCGGTCTACGAAAAAGGACCACTATCTTGGCAGTCAGAGGGATTCGTGACAATACTCTATTCTATACCTCTGTCTGGTGTTATCACTTGTTTATCTATTGTCTGGTTAATCATCTATCTAGTTTTGCCGACCATTCAAGGATCGGAAGTGTAGAGAGCGGTCTACGTAACGTAAGGGACCACTATTTTGTTAGTCAGAGGGATCCGTGACATTACGTCAGGGCCAATGGATCCCGCAGACCTCTCTATCCAGTTGGCACGTATCGCAGCCAGACAAGAGGAACAGGACCATAGGATGGACCAGATTTCTCTCGCTCTGCAAACCCTGTTAAATCGCTCCAATACAGGTACCACAAACCCTCCAGATCCAGTATTACCTAGGGTCAGTCCGGTCTCCCCTGAAGGACATAGGCTTAGTATGAAGGCACCTCTACGCTATGATGGTACACCAAGCCTATGCCGGGGTTTTCTGACTCAGCTTGAGATCTTGTTTGAGAACAACCCAGGGTCTTGTATGTCTGATAAAGCCAAAGTAGGATATCTGATTAATCATTTAACAGAAAAAGCTTTATTGTGGGCTACGCCGTTGTGGGAAAACAAGAAACCCATCATCTATGATTATGAGGGTTTTACCTCCGAGTTGAAACGTACCTTTGATCCCTCTAGAAGGGCTACCAATGCGGGTAGATCCTTGTTTCACATTAAACAAGGTAATAAGAGGGTCGCCGAATATGCCATAGAGTTTAAGACTTTGACTTCAGAGGTACTTTGGCCGAACGACGTTTTAACCTTAGCCTTTACCGAAGGTTTGAACGAGGCTTTTATGTTTGAGCTGGCTCCCTTAAAATTACCAGAGAATCTGGACCACCTGATAGATTTTTGTATAGCCATGGACGATCAAATCAGGGAAAGGAGACATCCCAGAGACAGACCCAGAAGGGTCTTGCCTCCTTTACCCTCATTACCCAGACACACCAGTACCTCTGGTAACCCTGAACACGCAAAAACGATTTGCCAGTCGTTGAACCTATGCAAATAGGAAAAACAGGTATTTCGGAAGCTGAAAGAGCTCACAGAAGAGAAAAGGGGCTCTGCTTTTATTGTGCAGGGGCTGATCATTTCCGCCTTCAATGTCCTCAGAGACCCAGGGCCAACAGGGGGGAGAGTGGCAAATCGGGTCAAAGAACAGCCAATACCCAGGTTATCGGTTCTCTTTATGCCTCCTTTGTGGATAGTGAAAAAAAGAAATCCAGGATTCTGTTACCGATCTCCCTAACCTGGGAGGGGGTTCACCTCAAGACTGAGGCGTTCTTAGACTCTGGGGCCTCAGGTAATTTCATGGATAAATATTTTGCTGCCAAACACCTTCTACCCCTGGTTCTCAAGGAAAAACCTCTAATGGTTGAGGCCATAGATGGTAAACCTCTGTCATGTCCACATATCACTCACGACACTGTCGATGTATGTATGAAAACAGGAGTTTTGCACCATGAAACCATAAGATTTCAAATTATTGAATCTCCCTCATGTCCTGTCGTTCTTGGTTTCCATGGTTAACAGAGCACAACCCGGTTATTGATTGGGTCCAGAGAGACATAAAATGTTGGGGTCCTAATTGTCAGTCTAATTGCCTAGGCAGGGTCAATGTGATTGGTAGCCTCAATGTTGCCACAGCCCCTCCTTTGTCCACAGAGGTCCTGAATGTTATCTGGCATTAAAGGAGGTGTTCTCTAAGGCCAGGACTGAGGTCCTACCACCACATCGTCCATATGACTGTGCCATTGATTTACTCCCCGGTACGATGCCTCCTAGAGGACATGTATACCCTTCGTCACAAAAAGAAAACGACATTATGGAAGAATACATAAGGGAGAATCTAGAGCGAGGATTCATTAGACGGTCCTCCTCTCCAGCAGGAGCAGGTTTTTTTTTGTCTCCAAAAAAGAGGGAGATCTGCGACCTTGCATCGATTATAGAGGGTTGAATAGGATAACTATAAGAAATGTATATCCCATACCTCTCATAACGGAATTGTTCGACCGATTAAAAGGGGCCCGTATTTATACTAAGCTCGATTTACGCGGAGCTTACAACCTGGTTAGGGTTAAAAAGGGAGATGAATGGAAAACGGCTTTTAATACACGTAGCGGGCATTATGAATACCTGGTGATGCCCTTTGGTTTGTGTAACGCGCCAGCCGTTTTTCAGGACCTCATAAATGACACCCTAAGGGATTTTCTACAAGAATTCGTCATAGTATATCTGGATGACATCCTGATATACTCTCCCGATGCGGACACTCATCACGCCCACGTGAAACAAGTATTGGAAAAACTATTAAAGGCTGGATTGTACTGTAAACTAGAAAAATGTCTATTCGACATAGTAACAGTACATTTCCTTGGTTATATAATTACCCCTGAGGGTTTTCAAATGGACCCTAAAAAACTTTCAGCTATTCTTGACTGGCCTCTACCCCAAGGGCTTAAAGCCATACAGAGGTTTCTGGGGTTTACGAACTATTATCGAAGATTCATTAAAGACTTTTCGGCCTTGATTGCTCCCCTCACGGCTATGACAAGGAAAGGGGTGGGAAATCAGAAATGGACACCTCAAGCCACTCAAGCCTTTGAGGCACTTAAGCAAGCATTCACTACTGCCCCTGTTCTCCGACATCCAGATCCGGCTCTGCCTTTCCAAGTAGAAGTTGATGCCTCCGAACTAGGTCTTGGCGCAGTCTTGTCCCAAAGAGAGGCACCCGACAAACCCTTGCATCCATGTGGCTTCTATTCACGGAAATTGTCCCCGGCAGAGAAGAACTATGACATTGGAAATTGAGAGTTGTTAGCAGTCATCTCGGCCTTGGCCGAATGGAGATACTTATTAGAGGGATCTAGAGACCCGTCGTCATCATAACGATCATAAGAATCTCACATACATTGGAGATGCTAAACGTTTAAATTCCAGACAAGCGAGATGGTCATTGTTTCTGTCAAGTTTTAATTTCGTGCTTACCTATAGACCTGGGTCCAGAAACATTAAAGCAGACGCTTTATCAAGGCAGTATGAATCCTATGAACACAATATCCAAGATCAGCATCCCATTGTACCCCAGGAAAGGATTATAGCCTCTACCACGATTAGTGTCTCGTCTCCTCTGATGAAAAGGTTGCAGACCGTCCAGGGTGCAGCTCCTGGGGGAAAACCTCCTGCGAAACTCTTTGTACCTGAGAATGAAAGAGAGGAAGTACTTAACATCTATCATGACAATAAAACTTCTGGGCATATGGGTATCACCAAGACAGTGTCTAGTATCAGTAAACTCCTCTGGTGGCCCACATTGCGCCGAGATGTCAAAGATTACATAGCTGTGTGCGAGGTGTGCACAAGACAGAAAAGTCCAAAACAGCACCCATTGGGTTACTCCAGCCTTTGCCGATCCCCGAACGACCATGGTCACATGTAGCCATGGATTTCATAGTAGATTTACCTGAGTCAAGAGGGAATACAGTGATACTTACGGTCATAGATCGATTTTCCAAGATGGGTCACTATGTTCCTCTTCGGAAACTACCTTCGGCAGCCGAACTGGTGCCCATATTCATTTCCAATGTGGTCCGCATACACGGTGTTCCTCTGGAGATCGTCTCTGATAGGGGGACCCAATTCATCTCTAGATTCTGGAGAGGGTTTTGTAAGAACGTGGGGATAGACCTATCATTCTCTTCGGCCTATCACCCCCAGACCAATGGAGCAGCAGAACGAGCCAACCAAAACATAGAGAAATATCTGAGGTGCTTTATATCAGAACAACAAAATAACTGGTCTGACCTGTTACCATGGGCAGAGTATGCTTTAAACAGTGCAGTGAGTGAATCCACAGGACATTCTCCTTTCTTCACTGTTTATGGTTTTGATCCTCCCGTGCTCCCCGCTACGTTTCCTGATACCACGATTCCTGCCTTGGATGAGCAACTGGCATCATTGAAAGAAACTTGGGAGAGAGTGAAGCGGGCACTGGAGGAAAGTAGTGCCATCCAGAAAACCAAGGCCGACAGACACAGGAGGCAGGCACTCGTGTACCAAGTCGGGGATAGGGTTTGGCTGTCTTCACGAAATATCAAGCTCTTAGTACCTTCCATGAAGTTGGCACCTAGATTTATCGGCCCCTATAGGATTCTGCGGCGACTCAACCCTGTCTCCTATGCTTTGGCATTACCTCCCCATTTTAGGATACACAATGTGTTCCACGTAAGCCTTTTGAAGCCATTAATATGTAACCGATACACCAAGGTCCATGCTCCACCGCCTCCTGTTTCTGTGGAGGGCGAGGAGGAGTTCGAGGTTGAAGCCATTCTGGGTGCCAGGAAGTCTAGGGGTTCCTTACAGTACTTGGTCGATTGGGTGGGTTACGGTCCGGAAGATCGTTCTTGGATTCCGGCTGCAGAAGTCCACGCCCCTCGGTTGGTGAGGGCATTCTATTTGGCGCACCCCCGTGCCCCTGGGGGTCGTCCAGTGGCCGCCTGGAGGGGGGGTTCTGTCACGGATAGGCCGGTACTGGGGCGCCTGGCAGCAGATTCCTCGCTGCTCGCTGGCCAGGCGCCGAATGATAACGCTACGGGGCGCGCTCACGTGGGACGCCGGGGGGGGGAGCCTGGCATTGTGACGCGGAACCGCCGGGTTTAAAACCCGGCTTCACTAGTTCGCCGGTGCCCTGATGTGGTGTTTCACTTCCCGCAGAGCTCTTGTGTTTTTGGCTTAATATCTGTGTCTGACCTTGCTTCTGGAAATAACCATTCTGTGTATGACTCCTGGCATTGGCAAACGAACCACTCTGTGTATGACCCCTGGCATTGGCAAACGAACCATTCTGTGTATGACTCCTGGCATTGGCAAACGAACCACTCTGTGTATGACCCCTGGCATTGGCAAACGAACCATTCTGTGTATGACCCCTGCATTGGCAAACGAACCACTCTGTGTATGACCCCTGGCATTGGCAAACGAACCATTCTGTGTATGACCCCTGGCATTGGCAAACGAACCACTCTGTGTATGACTCCTGGCATTTGCAAACGAACCGTTCTGTGTATAACCCCTGGTATTGGCATTTCCTCTGCTCTTGGTTCTGCCCTTAACGTTGGTACCGAGGTCAGTCTATGTGGCACCCTAAGCACACATCAGATTACCTCTGTTATAACTAAGGTCCTAGGGAGAACATATACTCTAGTCTGTACCTCTGTCTGGTGTTTCCCTTTGTTTATCTATTGCCTGATTGATTATCTATCTAGCTTTACCGACCATTCAAGGATCGGAAGGGTAGAGAGCGGTCTACGAAAAAGGACCACTATCTTGGCAGTCAGAGGGATTCGTGACAATACTCTATTCTATACCTCTGTCTGGTGTTATCACTTGTTTATCTATTGTCTGGTTAATCATCTATCTAGTTTTGCCGACCATTCAAGGATCGGAAGTGTAGAGAGCGGTCTACGTAAAGGGACCACTATTTTGTTAGTCAGAGGGATCCGTGACACACAATAAAGTTTGCCTTTCCTGAAGAGACTCGTGTTCTGACAATCCTTACTTGTGTCCGGTCCGGCGCCGTTTTGAAAGTGAATCTGTTTTTATCCGCCTACATTTTGCCGTCAGGGAGTTGTCTGTGTAGGGAAGTTGGCCGTCGGAATTTTGGCATTAGGGTACCTGGTTGTAGGGATTTCGACCCAAACCAGTACCAAAACTATTAGATTTTCCTCAGGTAATCCAGTCCTGCACAGAGTTACTTCTTGTAGCTGGGATTCTTTATAAAAGGAAAGAAGACTGGGAACAAAAAAGTACGGTTTATAGTTTTATAAAAGAATCTGAGAATGTAGGGGGTAGATCAACAAATAAATGCTTTTTGTTCCCCGGCCAACTTTTCCATAAGCAATTCAAAAATGATATAATACCCAGCGAAATGTTATTTCCATGAAACCAAGTTTAGCAGGAATTCCCCCTCGAAGATCTGTCAGGGTCTCGGTGCCGCGGCCGACATCTTGGAATGACATCACAAAACCCTCAGTGATAGTTACCGTCAACTGTGAAGTGTCTCAACGCTTGAGAAAGGTCTCATTGACAACAGAAATGTTGCTTCCACCAGATAAAATCGGTGAGTTATTCGGGAGTGAATGGTATTTTCTTGAGTCTCACAACAATATTTGGGTGAAATAATGCTCTGATTAAGTACTCTACTATATATCCTTAACTGGATTTGCATGCAGCATTAGCATCTTTGGTCCTGTCTCTTTTCCAAATCAAAAACGAGGAACATCTCTCACACAGGAGGAATGTGAACCTTCGTGGGTTCACGATAAACAGGAAAGGAGGGAAAGTTCTTGCGCTGTTATAATCAGAGCGGCGGCATAGTGAGCATATCTTGCATACAAAGTAGCTACTCCACCTGAACTGGACATACAGTATACAAGGAAACAGAGAGTGACTACTGTGTCAGGAATTTTTTCAGAATCCGGTTATTCAATAATATTTTGTCTCCCGGCCATAGGGGAACCTTTGTGAGGTTTTTTATTTGTCACATGTCCTTTATGTGTCTGTCAGTTTGTGTCGGCCTGAGTCAAGGCAGCAGCTTCTCTTAGTGGCAATTTATTAAAAGTTAAATTTTAATTATATCCACCATATCGTGCTTCTATGCTGTTTACAGTGGCTAACTAACACACCAACACTCTCTAACCAGACCCAGCTCCCTCCCAAACAACCTGTATCCCACCCTACGTCTTCACCCTAGCGGCTGATGGGTACCGTTGGTGCACAGAAGCGTTGGGGCCCTTAGGATGTAAAATAACATGTGATAAACATTGGACATTCCCAAGAAGGTTGTCAGTGAATCCACGTGCAGGCTGGGTAGCTTTATTAGTGTAGAATGGAGAGATAGAGTGCCCTGTCAGCAGGACAGGGGGAGAGGGGACTGGTTATCAAAGTATTCAGCCACACAAGGACGCAGGAGGAACCTCCAGGATCCATCAGCTCTCCTTCTAACCAGACTGATGTCCCGGTTCTGCCACTTCACACGAACTGCCCGACTTGGTTCGATCGTGGCTATGGCGCCAAACTGCTAGGTAGTCTCGGCCTACTCTCTGCGGTGACACCAAACTGCTGGGCGGTCTTGGTCTACTTCTTGCTCTTGTCCTCGGACCCACACGCTCAAAGAGCTGCTCCGGTCTGCTTCTGTTTCTGATACTGCTCCACACACTTGCAGCGTCCCGGTCAGCTTCTCACCTGCCAGGCCTGCATTGGTCACTGCGGCCAGGCCTCACGCACAGCAGGCTCCGCAGCGTCCGTCTCACCAGACGCGTGTCTCCTCGTGCTCTCCAAGCTAGATCTGGCATCCGCTCGTTTTATTGGTCATACAGGTCACATGCACATAGCTCTCCTTATTGGTTGCGTAGGTCGCATGCACGGGCATCTCGTCAGCCCTGTATCCCGGGGCACAGTTAACAGTCTCCCCGGCGTTAGGAGAAAGAGTCCCACTGTTCTGGGGTGCCAGGAAAATACAAGGGGCAAAACATACAAGAGAAAAAACAAAGCACATGTAAGATATCAGCAACATCAAATAAACACAATAAGGACATTTCTGTTTTTTTGGTGTTAGTGGCCCTTTAAACCTGAAGTAGAATTATTATTTTGAATATATCATTAACTCCTGCCTGAGGAGACACGCGGCTCAGAGCCGCGTTCAGTTCCTCAGCAGCTGCTGAATTGCTGTAGCGCAGCAATTCAGTTTGCTGCAGCAGTGTCATTGAACGCTTTGGATGCGAATTTCGAAGCAAAATGGCCGACGACTTCTTAATGAAAGCTGTAGTTTCTGCAATATCCGCAGTTTTATTAGCAGAAACTGAGACTGAGGCCATCTTTGAAATAACTACGAATGAGATATAGATGTTGTTATCCGAAGAACATTTTCAAAGCAGTTTATCCTTATGTTTGCATCAATTAGATCAACAGCCAACTGCTGCAATCCCTGATTATTATGAGGAAAGAGTGCCTCGTTATATTCAGATCGTGTTTCGTTCACACTTTCGTATGACTCGGATAACAGCTGAGGTATATATGATAAAGAAAAGCAGTCGGCACAATGCGTTTTGTACGCACACACCACAAATAATAGTTTTTATTGAATAAACGTAATGTTTACTTCTGAAACAAAATATAATTGAACTGTAATATATGTCTATGTGCAGGGGTAAATAATAAATATTTTGTGCTTCGATGAACAAAAACCTCAATTAACCACTTCAATGCTAAGGACGCGCTCAGCGCGTCCTCAGCATTACCGCTGGTGTGCTGAGGACGCGCTGAGCGCGTCCTCAGTTTGGGGTCAGCGTTCGGCCGGGTTCCGGCCGATCGCTGGCCCCTCCGGTGCGGGCTGACATCCTGGATGTCAGCCCGGCATCCGGACCACCAGCCGCCATTATTAGGTGTCATCGCGGGGGCGCGATGACACCTAATTCAGGCGCCCCCCGCATGTGCGGAGGAGGCGCCTGAAAGGGAGGGGGGGAGGTCCTTCGGACCTCTCTCCCTCCCGATCGGTGGCACACAGGGGCTTAACCCAGGCATCATTTGGAAGGGCACAGCCTGCCCTTCCAAATGATGCCTGGCATTAACCCCTGGGGAGCTGGATCGCAAATCGGCGCTGAAAAGCGCCGATTCGCGATCCTTCCCGGGAGCTGGCCGACATCTTGGATGTCGGCCAAGCTTCCGGGAACTCCCCCAGAGGACTGGCGTCATCGTGCGCAGCACGATGACGCCAGTCCTAGCGTTAACCCCTAACTGCCACCAAGTGTGGAGATGGGGAGTTCCAATGAACTCCCTATCTCCCGATCCGTGGCAGCTAGGGGTTAAATTTTGATATCGTTGGATCGGCCAGAGCATGGCCGTTCCAACGATACCAAACATGAAAGTTAAAAAATTTGTAAAAAAAAATAAAAAATAAAAAAAAAAAATAAAAAAAAAATAAATAAACACATTTTTTTTATTTTTTTTGGTTTGTTAGTGTAGCAATATTGTTCCCATTTCAATTATAATGTGAACAATGATGCTGCACTAACGATTTTTGTATGCGGTGCGTTTGTTAAAAATAGTGTAATTTTCCCCAAAAAAAAATGTAACGAGACCCCATCTCTAATTTTTTTAACAAGCGCACCCCATACAAAATATAACCGCAATTGCTCGCATGTTAAAATGTGGAAAAAAACACTTTACACATTGTAAATTATTAAAAATTCATATTTTATTGCATTTTTTGTTATAATATACAGACATGACATAACGTATACATATAATAATGACATATTATGAATCTACCGAGTCTGACGGAAAGAACGATATATAATATGTCTGGGTCATATACTAAAATAAGCCTTAAAAACACGTTTAAACATGATGCGCAAAACAGGTAAAAAATGACCTCAGCACAGGGGCGGGAAAAGCCTCAGCAGCGAAAGGGTTAAAATTAACATTGCCGTACTGAATTGCTACTTAGTTGCTCCATGGCGGCGGCCATCTTTAATACGCACACTCAGCTACTCGCAGCACCTCTCCGGGTCGCTGCAAGTGCTAAGTTAGCAGTGCTGAGCGCTGAGCAGCAGAACGGCATTCAGTGGCAAGCTGAGCAACTGAACACGCCTCTGGTGAGACAGATGCTGCGGAGCCTGCTGTGTGTGATGCCTGGCAGTGGTGACCAAAGTGGGCCTGGCAGGTGAGAAGCTGGACGGGATGCTAAGAAATTTGTCGGCGCTTTATAAATGCTTGTAACTGTAACTGCTCAGGGAATAACTAGGGATCAGATAATGTGAGGACAATAAGCTCATGAGAGGTCCTTGCCAACGTCACAGTACGGAGTTCAAGATCAATGTCACAGCACAGAAGATTGTGGTAACACACCGAGGGATTACACAAGGAGCTCCTTTCAATGGTAACAGTTACTTCTGGTGACACGATGTGCATGGGGTAAAGATTCATGCATGAGAAATGAGAAGGAAGCTGTGACTAAAAAAAATAAATAGCATTTGTGCGCAAATACGCAGCCAGGCGGTGAGGATAAAGGCGCTTCTCAGCGTGGGGCAAGTTTATCTTGTGTGAAATTAAAGAGTAAAATGTGGTATCACCACAGTATTGAGTCCATTTCAAAACGTACCGTCACATCTAAACATCTGCATCGTTCCAGATTAAATTAGTTCTGTGTCTCATAAAGTTCATGTCAAGCAGAGAAAGTGTTAACCTCGGCACCGAAGATCCAACCTGAACAGAAAGCACGTTACAGATCCTTTCTATCGCCATGCTCTCTGCGTGTTGCTGTCACTAGTGACCGATCTGGTGATCGGCAGCTGGGAAATTAAAAAAATCCCAGATGCTGGTGACTATGGGGTTAACAGCCTGTCTCCATCCCAAATGATGAATTGAGGTAGAGAAAGGCTGTTAATCAGCCTAAGCGTTAACGTGTCCTGAACTAAAACTTGACATTTCACTTTTGGAACACCTGGACCCCCTTCTTTCTCTAAACTGTCACACCGCTATCTGCCCAACACATTGTGTCATCAACATTAGAAGCAAAGAGAGGAGCAAATGGAATTAAATAACCCATGTACAGGTTGGTATTTGCCAAACACTAGATTTTGGAGAGAACTGCAGTTTTTATGCCAAATTGCCAACTGAATGGATACCAGAAATGGACTAATTTGGTGGAAAACTCTTCAAATTCGCCATAAAATGTTTGCGCACAATTTGTAATTCCCTCTCCATTCTCCAGGAGTTCTCCTCTGACACCTCTACAAAGTCATTGCCAGTGGGAGCGATATCAGTTTCTGAGGACACATTTCCCAAATTAATGGTCTCTCTTTCATCCTAATGGACCCAGCAGGTGATAATTAATCCAAATCCCACATATAGGTTTTTGGAAATCAGCCAAAAAACCCACCTAGGGAAGGGAATACAGAACCAGAAATAACAGGGCAGGTCTGGAAATAAATAAGAAAGACGGGAACTACGAATATCTCCATCGAAAGCCAAAATGTTCCATTTAGAAAGTAGCTTTCATCCAAACGCGGTGAGAATAAAGTTGCGACCATCAGGTTGAGCGTTCCGTACAGTAGATGACATCTCTGCTTCCCATCTGCCTTCAGAGCATCGATGAATAATTCAGGATTTTATTTTTGTCTCCGTAGCCACGTACTTGGAAAGCTGCCTTTTAAAAGAAGATACAAATCTGGAGCACGCGCTCATGACAATGCTTTCAATGGCTTTCCTTCAGATTAATGTGACCGCGGGGCAGATGTTTCGTCGGTGGCAGATTAGACAGGAACATATATTCTGAAAGACAAAATCAATCCACGAAACAACAACTTCATTTTTTTTTCTCTTTAACCCGCGTACCGAAGGGAGAAGCCGAAATGTATCGGGGCGTACGGCGAACTGCGTGTCTTCTTAAACGTGGACAACTCGTCTTTGGGACAGCCTTTCGACTTTCATCAACGCTTATCTACAGTAAAACCTGAGAGAACACAAATTACATGGGAAAAAAATGATTGTACTTGGCTAGTTTTTCTCAATTTGGCTTGGTCTACGATGGAGAAAATGTAAAATATTCATAAAAAGTGACTTAAACAGGGATGGTAAATGCGTCTGGGCAGGGCCCCCTACACCTCTTGTCTCTGTTTCCAATGCTTGGGTGTCGTTTTGTTGGGTTAATTCTCCATTCTTCATTGTAAAGGGCTGTGCTATATAAATTATCAAAATATTAATTAGAATAATAATCAGGATAAAATACATTCCAGATGACCCTTATGGAGCCATTTTAAGGAGATGCAATCCATGCAGAAATCGAACGTTGTCTTGTCGATGGTGTTGCAGTTGGGCCATTTGTAAAGGACTGGAAAGGAGTAGCCATAAAATAATTTTTTTTTTATTGTTGATTCAATCGCGAAACGGAGACATTGATACAATGAATAGAACAATGGTGAAACAGGAACACAAAACATGCTTTACTAAGGCGGGAACGAACATAGTACGAGGGATAACGTCCCGACCAAGGGCCACTGGAGGTTAGGGGGTGAGCAATCAGCGAGATGGGGCCAAGATAGAGCACGCAGGGTCGTCACCTGTAGGATCAGTAGAAGCCAGAAATTGGGGTAATGTGGAATCAGAAGGTGTAATGGGAATCGGTGGGGAACCTCTCAACATTTGTAGGGAATATCCGGGGGGCGTAACCAAAGATGTTTTGTAATGAGGCCTTGGTTTCGTCAGGGAAGACCGAAATGACCAGTTCAGAAAAAAAATAATATTTTTGTCCTCCTGGTGTAAGAAGGATTCTACCCAGTCAATCAAAAACATGGAGTAGATCCTATCATACACCATGCGAAAGGTGGGGGGAGTGGGTGAAATCCATTGAGAGAATGGCCTCTTTACCTGTGGCCGCCAACAAGGCCAACCAGAACCGGTGACATTTGGAAAGAGGGTGTGTTGGAGCGAGAAAGTTGAAGCTGACCCATTCAGGAGTGACGGGGACCGCAATACAGAGGACTGTGGAACTGAACCTGCGGACAGAGTCCCAAAATAGCTGGATGCATGGACACGACCACAGACAGTGTCAGAGGTCGGCAGAGGAGTGCCCACATTTAAGACCCGCAGCAGTGGGTGATAGCCCAGTAAGGGCCATCCTATTAGGTGCCATGAAGAATTCTGTACAACATATCCCAGTAGTTGGCCGAGGGAACATAGCGCCTGGATAGTAGCGTGGATCTAATCAAATCTTGTGGGGCAAGAGTCAGGAAATGAAGGGACCATTTGGAAATCGCAGTCCAGGGGGTAGACGTGGATGAAGAGGTCTGCAGGTGTGCATAGATACTAGAGGTCGACGGAGGGAGTATGGAACGCATGAACAATAGGGAGTCCAAGGGATTGGCCAAATCTACAGAAGAGAGGTTGTGGAGCTGAGCAAGGAGAAATTGTTGTAGTTGTAAGTAATAAACCGGGTCCGGGTGCAAGGAGAGGGGAGCTAGAAGATTGCCTAGAGTCGTGAAGGAGTATCACAAAATGATGTAACTGTGTAAAGCCTCGATGGGTCAACGTATGGAATATGGGGACTGGTGACGCATTTTGGAAGTTGGGATTGTGTAGAATAGGGGACCATAAGGACGTCTGCCAGGATAACGTCCAGCTCTTGCGGACCCGGATCCAGGTGCTTTTGGTGGTGTGCAGTAGGGGATTGGTTCGTTTTTTCATTTTTTAAAAGATCTTTTAAATAATTTTTTTAAAGACCTTTTTATGATTTAGACACATTCTTCCCACATTTTCTATTGATTTAAGCTCCTGTTAGGAGAATAGGAGACGTCCGATTATTTATTTTTTTCGTTCAGTGCAATTCGCCGAGGCCAATTCAATGCTTTATGCCAACGTCTAATAACTGCTTCGTCAACTTCAGTTTAGGGTGCAATATTGTGAACATTTGGTGAATAGTGAATGCACCGTATTTTTCAATATGGCCAAATTGAGCCGAAATGTGCCAAAATGAAAATCACCGAAACTTAACTGAATTTCGGTGCTTAGTGAATAACCTGCGTAGTCTATTTTCACTTTGAAAAAAATATTTAAAAATAAATATGTAATATACAATGATCGCATAAAGTAATATGGACAAACATAATATAATTTTGAATTATTCATGGATTGTATGTAAAAATAGAATATATATATAAATATGTTCAGCTCCCATGAATGTGGCGTGTGTATCGGAGGGTGACGCACAAGAAAACCCTCAGGTTGCCGGATGTTTTGGCTCCTTGTAGTCCAGTTCAAGGGGTCGAACATTATTATAATTCATAAATTCAAACAAATATCAATTACAATCCATTTTTCTAGAGAATGAAGCACATTTGCCTGTAACGTTCTATTGATCTATGGATCTGGAGCAGACGTGGCTCTCCATTACCGCACTCACAGCTTCCATCCTGCATTACTCCAAAGGAAATTAATGTTTGCCCTTTAAACGCCCGTTTCCATGTGCGTAAAACCATGAAGGCCAATAAGATGCTTTGTTTCCTGAAGCTCTTAGATAATTATGTGATATGTATATGTTCCATAATGCATGTTTTTAGAATAATGGCCGTCCTGTACATTACCCATATGGACAGATCAGGAGACATTCTGCCGTTTCTCAGAAGATCTCTGGTTTCGTCCATTTCCAGCAGTTTATTTTCAATGTGATACTTAAAGGGTAATTCAAGTGGAAAGATGCAACTCTGTGTTGATAGGGCATGTAATTTTAACCCAAATTGACCATGTAACCATGACCAGGGAGTTAAAGTCATGCCCCGGTTGTCAACTGCCCAATCAGTGCGCGAGTGAGCCTTTTGACGGCCATGAAGCTGACGCTGATGGGATAAATCGTGAATATGTATTTCTTTGACGCAGAGTAAAAAATTCTTCTTTGAGTTCCTACGGACATCTGGGGTGCAGACCAACCGAGTTGTCAAGATAACGGCACAAGCCGCCATGCTGGCTAGCTCGGACGTTGTGGCTCCTTACTATAAATCTGGTATCTTAAAATCTGGTTCCCCAGATGTCGATGCCTACAATTCCCAGAACTCTTTAAATGCAATAGATGACCAGAGAATCATGGAATGTGCAGATCAGAATAATCTCGGGGGCCACAGTTTGACATCCCTGTTGTAAACTAATGACTCCAATTTGTTATATACTTTCCATTGGAGTCATTATTTGATGTCTAGGTGGAGAAGACCAAGCTATTCTATGGTAACTCGTTGTTGACTCGAGCAGGTATTCTGCAAAGAATACTGTAACAGATCTCAGTACCCCAACAGGGTCACATCTGCCAATGCCTCTTCCATGCTGGACCCCCGTGTTCTCCTCATGACTCTCGGTCCTTTCTCCCGGTCCTTAGCCGCAGCTTAAAGATGGGTACACAGAGAGCCTTGGTAGCGTCCCCCCAGAAATAAGCCGTGGCTGTAGATCTGAAGCTTTGTGCTGGAACAGCGAACAGAATATAGCTGCTACACAAACCATGAGTCGTGACTACATGTAGGGTCAGAGTAGAACTGTTTTAATCAGGAACACAAACATACATTTATACTGTCACACATGGGTCATTTACCTACACAAACCCCCCTAGAAACGGCTGGGGGACCTAATCAGACCGGGACAGATAATTGGACAAACATTTACTTCTTGGAAGGTGAAACATAATTAGATTAGGGACAGACAATTAAATCAAACATTATGTAAAAATCTCAAACGAGGCAAAACAATGGGGATGAATACAGATTACAGTCAACAGATTTACAACTATAAACAAATATAAACAGATAACACATTCATAAAACAAGGGTTGATGGACGGCTAATCCTGTCAGTAAAATAACAGATAGACAATAGCATTCTTTCATAATCACAGAAACAAGATTTAAACCAAATCACAAACAGTATGGCAATGCCCAAATGCTCTATGAACATTCTCTGCCATAATCACCCATAGTCTGCGGGCATAAGGCTGGGATCCGCTCCTCTCCAAAGGGCACACAGTCTATATGTATTGCGGGCACTGCTGCGAGTGCCCGCGCCAGCCAGTCTCAGATGCTTGGAATCCAAGTAATTTAAAAGGTGGCGGAGGCTTCCCACAAATACCAACTCTCAGAACGTAGTGGTAAGAGATTTTGCTAAAGTATACAAGGTATAGGAGACGTTTGTTTACAGTTAGGACCCACAATGACCAACTTGCAAACTCAGCTCGAGGCAAGGTAGGAAAAGCAGCTCCAGCCATTAGGTTATTGGTTCGAGGCAATGTGTAGATTGGCTCTGATCGATATCTTAATGGCAAAAATGAAATGGGGCTCAAGGAGTTTTTCTATCCGTAACATGCACTTGTTATTTTTCCCCGTACAAAATAAAAAACATTAAAAAAACGTTAATCATTGTTTTTTTCCCAGTAGATCACGTCCACATCTCACAGTTGCCAACAGTCCCACTTTCCTAGGGCCGTCTCGGGTTGGCACTCGGCACCCTGTGAGTTGAGAGATACGAGGGGTACAGTTTATATTTGTCTGCTAAGCGCCGAGCTAAGTGACAAGGAAAAACCTGAATTTATACAGTGAATCACATAACATTATTCACGGTGCAGGAAAACGGAGCCACAACCTATTCTCAAACATTTTAACAGCACGTTTAGAGAATGGACATGTCACCATCTGCTGGTTTCATGAAGAATTTAAATTTTAAGACTTTTTCATTCCATCACAGAAAATTGGAAATATAATTTTGTTATTGTTCTTTAAGTTAAGTTTCTTTAACCCTTTCACTACCAAGTGATTTTCTAAAACAAAAACCTTGGCTCTGTTCACTGACCGGTCTCTTGGCTGTCATATACATACATATTTTGTTTAGCCCTTACCTAGACTTGCCTGACTACCCTCTCTGGCTTCTGACGTCGACTTGTTCTTGACTCTGTCTTTTTTTGTGGCTATTCTAAAGACTGGCAGTGTAGCTTGTGCAGTGGCTGCATGAAGAGATCAGGGATAGCCGTTACAAACTCTAAAGGTAACCCTAACAGTAGAGACTCTAACCCTAATAATAACAAGCCAAAACTCTAACCCTAATAAAGAACCAAGCAGAAACTGTAACCCTAATCCAACCATCAGAAACTGTAACCCTAAACTAAAAGAAGCAGAAACTGTAACCCTAAACGAAGCAGAAACTGTAACCCTAAACGAAGCAGAAAATGCAATCCTAAAAGAAGCAGAAACTGTAACCCTAAACTAAAAGAAGCAGAAACTGTAACCCTAAACGAAGCAGAAACTGTAACCCTAAACGAAGCAGAAAATGCAATCCTAAAAGAAGCAGAAACTGTAACCCTAAACTAAAAGAAGAAACTGTAACCCTAATCCAACCAGCAGAAACTGTAACCCTAAACTAAAAGAAGCAGAAACTGTAACCCTAAACGAAGCAGAAACTGTAACCCTAAACGAAGCAGAAACTGTAACCCTAAACGAAGCAGAAAATGCAATCCTAAAAGAAGCAGAAACTGTAACCCTAAACTAAAAGAAGAAACTGTAACCCTAAACAAAGCAGAAACTGTAACCCTAAACTAAAAGAAGAAACTGTAACCCTAAACAAAGCAGAAACTGTAAACCTAAAAGCAGAAACTGTAACCCTAAAAGAAGCAGAAACTGTAACCCTAAACTAAAAGAAGCAGAAACTGTAACCCTAAACTAAAAGAAGCAGAAACTGTAACCCTAAAAGAAGCAGAAACTGTAACCCTAAACTAAAAGAAAAAACTGTAACCCTAAACAAAGCAGAAACTGTAACCCTAAAAGAAGCAGAAACTGTAACCCTAAAAGAAGCAGAAACTGTAACCCTAAACTAAAAGAAGAAACTGTAACCCTAAACAAAGCAGAAACTGTAACCCTAAAAGAAGCAGAAACTGTAACCCTAAAAGAAGCAGAAACTGTAACCCTAAACTAAAAGAAGCAGAAACTGTAACCCTAAAAGAAGCAGAAACTGTAACCCTAAACTAAAAGAAGCAGAAACTGTAACCCTAAAAGAAGCAGAAACTGTAACTCTAAACTAAAAGAAGCAGAAACTGTAACCCTAAACTAAAAGCAGAAACTGTAACCCTAAAATAAGCAGAAACTGTAACCCTAAACTAAAAGAAGCAGAAACTGTAACCCTAAAAGAAGCAGAAACTGTAACTCTAAACTAAAAGAAGCAGAAACTGTAACCCTAAACTAAAAGAAGAAACTGTAACCCTAAAGAAAGCAGAAACTGTAACCCTAAAAGAAACAGAAACTGTAATCCTAAACTAAAAGAAGCAGAAACTGTAACCCTAAAAGAAGCAGAAACTGTAACCCTAAAAGGAGAAAATGTAACCCTAAACTAAAAGAAGCAGAAACTGTAACCCTAAAAGAAGCAGAAACTGTAACCCTAAACTAAAAGAAGCAGAAACTGTAACCCTAAGGCTAGGGTCAGACGAACGCATTTTTCACGTGCGTTTAGCCGCACGAAATCACGGCCGTGCTAGCAGCAAATGACGTCCAATGCCGGGGAACATACGACGAACGGCCGCACGAAAGTTCGTCCGTGCAACGCAAGTGGCCAACGAACGCATTTTTTCGAGAACGTCAAACCGCTACTACTGACGTACAGAGTGCGCTGCGTCCGCATAGCGGCGTGTGTGTGTGATTGGGAGACGTCAGACGCTGCTAATGTCCGGCCAACATAACGTCCAGACGCAGAAAGTGTTTTATTGATGATCCGTACAAAGTCACGGACGAAAAGGCGCATCGTATGACCGCTATCGCGTATTCCGGGAAAAAATACGTACGTTCGTTCGAACGCACTTTTTCACGGACAACGTGAAAAATGCGTTCGTCTGACCCTAGCCTTAACAAAGCAGAAACTGTAACCCTAAAAGAAGCAGAAACTGTAACCCTAAACTAAAAGAAGCAGAAACTGTAACCCTAAGGCTAGGGTCAAACGAAAGCATTTTTACACGCGAACGTAAAAAAGTGCGTCCGAACGCATTGATGTATTTTTTCACGGAATATACGAAAACGGTCATACGATGCGCATGTTCGTGCGTGATGTTTTACGAATCCAAACCAGGAAACTTTTTGCGTCTGGACGTTATGTTGGCCGGACATGAGCAGGGTCTGACATCTCCAAATCACACACACACGCCGCTAGCGGGCGCAGCGCACTCTGTACGTCAGTACTAGCGGTTCTGCGTTCTCGAAAAAATGCGTTCATTTTCCACTTGCGTTGCGCGGCCGGACTTTCGTGCGACCGTACTTCGTATATTGGCTGTCATTGCCCATCATTTGCTGCTAGTGCGGCCGTGATTAAGTGCGCCAGAGCGCACGTTAAAAGTGCGCTCGTCTGACCCCAGCCTAAAAGAAGCAGAAACTGTAAAACTAAATGAAGCAGAAACTGTAACCCTAAGGCTGGGGTCAGACCAGCGCACTTTTAACGTGCGTTCTGGCGCACTTAATCACGGCCGCACTAGCAGCAAATGACGGGCAATGACAGCCAATATACGAAGTACGGTCGCACGAAAGTCCGGCCGCGCAACGCAAGTGGAAAACGAACGCATTTTTTCGAGAACGCCGAACCGCTAGTACAGAGTGCGCAGCTGCGGCATAGCGGCGTGTTTGCGTGATTAGGAGATGTCAGACACTGCTAATGTCCAGCCTACATAACGTCCAGACGCAAAAAGAGTTTTATTGACGATCCGAAAAAAATCCCGCACGAAAAAATGCGCATCGTATGACCGTTTTCGCGCATTACGTGAAAAAATACGTCAATTCGTTCGGACGCACTTTTTTACGTTCGCGGGGAAAAATGCTTTCGTTTGACCCTAGCCTTAAATAAAAGAAGCAGAAACTGTAATCCTAAACTAAAAGAAGCAGAAACTGTAATCCTAAAAGAAGCAGAAACTGTAATCCTAAACTAAAAGAAGCAGAAACTGTAGCCCTATCCTTAAGTATAATGTTATTTTAAAAAAAAACAGTAACTCTACCGCTAATTTATAAAACCTATAAAAGCAGAGACTGTAACTATAACCCTTAATGCATTGAAGCCCAAAATATCAAAAACAGACAAATAGATTGGATGCTTCTGATATTCCGAGTCGGTCTGCTACAGAATTATCGAAAACTTCTGACATTTTGAATTGGCTGGTTTCAATTATTTCAGTATGGGAAATGTTCAGACTATTCTGAACCAATTTTCTTTCCCTTGAAACCTGTCTATTAATAAATATATTAATAAGGGCCATCCCTATTGCTTGTGGAGCCCCGAGTACAGTGAGGCCATGGTATGCTGCCATGAGAGAAAACTAAATAATTAAAACACTCCCCATTTTTTTTTTGAGAATGTATTTTTCCAGGAAGGATACATTGAGATTTCTCTCGTTTTCAAGTATGTCCTGGGTGGCGAGTATGTACCGTTAAGTGTCTTGCCAAGGACACTTACTGGAGAGGTTGCTCGCTGGGATCGAGACTCCACAGGCTCTCTCCATGCAGAGCAGTGACGTTACCTCTACTCCACCCAGCCGGAGCAATCCCCCAATGGGAACACGGGGCAGGCTTAGTGACACAGGCCCATGCCAATCCAGGAGGTGCAACCAATATTATTACACATTATCTAATTATAACCGGTCATATTACAAAGTTGCTTTTGAGAATTCACAGGCAGGGTTATTCAAAGAGCTCCGAATTGCTGGCGAAAGGTTCAGCGTTCGGTTACCTTTCCTGGCCATTCGGCTACACAGAGAGCAGGCAGTTCGCCGAATGTTGACGAATTGCCTGCACATACGGTGCCTGTTCGAGGGCAGTGAAATCCCCATAGAGAAGCAATGCTTCATCTATTCAGAGAACAAAAACCAGCAGTGAAAAGTTGCCGAATTGCCCTGCTGGTCAGTGGTTTCATTCGACAGGTTTATTCAGGCGAATCCCATAGGCTTCAATGTTAAAAATATTCCCGTTTTAATCCAATATCTAATAAACCATTCATTATAATATTCTGCAGTAAAGAGTCTCTTTATTTTTTGAATTTTTAGGATCTTTTAGGCATTTTTGGGGATTTTGTTGCAAATAATTTTTCGTTTTTTTTTTAATTGTTTTTTCTTTTTTCTGTAACAGCCCTTTTTATTATCATTCATTGGATCTTCTATGTAAATTTCAGACATTTTCGCTCAGTAGTTTCTTTGCAAACAGCGTTTCACTTTTCAAACATTCAAGCGTACTGTTTTTTTGTTCACTGCATTCGTCTGCGGTGTCGGGTTTTTCCGGCGGCTGCTCTGCACTCTGATCGGCTCCTACTCGGGTTTCTCCGGCGTCTTCGGCGGGGTTAATCCAGATGTTTTTGCAAGTTTCGGCGTGCATTCGCATGGGTTTTGCGGTGAGTGTTCGGCAGGTTTTCGGCGGCCTTTCCCTGCAATTCGGGGACCCTGTGGTGCTTGCTGAATACACCGCAGGGTCGCCAAAATGGGATCGCCAAATCGCACCTAATTGAAGAGAACGAAAAGTCGCCGAATGTGCGGTGGCTTTTCGATTCTCTTTGAATAACCCTGATGGTCTCAGGGTCTCGCCACCAGTCCTTCGCATCCGCACCGGTACGTAGCATTGTTATTCGGTGCGGTGGGGCCTCTTTCTTGCTGGCAGTCTCATTGTAAGTAGCTGCATAAATTATTTCATGACTTTGCCTTTACACAACGTTGCCTTAAAGCCCCGGCGAGCCGCTCACTGGGTTCCTGTAAGAAGGTGAGCTTGGCGTTTGCTGACAGATTTATGTGCTGGACTGGTGATCCAGAAAGACGAGGCTCGCGGTAAATGTGTAATGACCTCCTTAAATATTCATAGTGTGCATTACAAATTTATAAGGACCACGGTGCATGAGACCATCGAGCATCCAAAAACTGAACGCTATTTGCTCTTAATTCTGGATTAAATGCTAGGATTCTGTAATATTCCTTAAAGTGCGGCTGCACCGACCATGTTCATTCTTCCGTGATGTCCCATCGGACGGTGGATATTGCATTGGACTTAAAGATTATCCTTTGACATGATATCTCGGGCATCTCTACCATGTTCCAGCACTGGACAACAACATTTTCATCCCCTGTGAGTCGAGCACAAAGAGGGTTGTCGTACGACACTACATGAATGGATCTCATTGGTGATCAAGCGTATCAGCTGGCAATCAATCAGGAATACTGTGTAACGGGCTGTCCTATAGGATGGATTTGCTGCTCGAAGCTGTCACTCATTCTGGTGGCATGCCAAAAGACGTGTGTGACAGGGAATTATTATTATTATTTTTTACTAAAAAAAAAAAATTCTACTATAGGGGTTATTCAGTGAGCACTGACATTGCGGTGCTCTCTAGTTCGGCGCACATTGGCAATTTCACCTCGCTGACCCGGGAATCAAACATTTTGCCTAAAAAAAGATCCAGAAAAAATGCCTAAACAAATTCTAAAAAATAAATGAAAAAAGACTATTTGCTGCAAATGTAAAGAATAAGGCTAGGATCAGACGAACGCATTTTTCGCGTTGTCTGTGAAAAAGTGCGTTCGAACGAATGGACGCATTTTTTCACGGAATACGCGATAGCGTTCATACGATGCGCATTTGCATCCGTGATTTTGTACGGATCATCAATAAAACACTTTTTGCGTCTGGACGTTATGTTGGCCGGACATTAGCAGCGTCTGACGTCTCCTAATCACACACACACACGCCGCTAGCGGACGCAGCGCACTCTGTACGACCGTACTAGCGGTTTTACGTTCTCGACAAAATGCGTTCGTTTGCCACTTGCGTTGCGCAGCCGGACTTTTATGCGACCGTACTTTGTATATTGGCCGTCATTGCCCGGCATTTGCTGCTACTGCGGCCGTGATTAAGTGCGCCAGAACGCACGTTCGCACTGCCTCAGTCTGACCCTAGCCTTAATGGTTGAATAAATTTTTTTTTAATAAAAACAACATTTTTTTTTTACATTGAAGCCTATAGGATTCCCTGGTTTAAACCGGTCAAGCTAAACCAGCAAAAATCAGGGCATTTCGCCAACATGTCGGTGCAGTTCGGCGTTCTGTGTTATAGATTAACCATTACTTCTCTATGAGGCAATTCCGCTGCCGCCGAAGATCACCGTATTTTGCTATTACTCAGTATTTGGCGAATGGACAGCTTTCGGAATACTCGAACTGCCATGAGTTTGCACCATAGGGTGAAATTCACCATTCGGTGCAATTCGGTGGCAAGTTTGGCTCTTATTGAATAACACATTACATATGTGTTAGCAAAAAAAATGCACATGTATAGGGAGCTATGCCCTGTCAAATGAGTCCAACGGGCATGACCTGTGCACTTTGATAGAGTAATAAGAAGGTGTCCCTGGACCATCAAGATAAACTTTACCCAGCGAGCAGAAACATCCTGTAATGACCAGCAGAGGGAGCCCTCTACCAACTACAGTGCACTGAGACTGAACGTAGTGTAATGGTAACGATACAGGGTTATTCAGAGAAAGGTGAAAGCCAGGAGAACTGGCAGGAGAAGAGAACACTCTAGACCAAATAGCCGATTTGGAAAGTAAGATAAACGGGAGAATATTTCTGGTTTGACTATTTTGACCTAGAATTTTCACTTCTCCAGTCATTCTCCTGAGTTTCACCTTTCTATGATTAACCCTGATAGAGAGTAGAGAGGTAGAGGTGTGTGTGTATTGGTAATAGTGTTAGGGGTTATTTAAAGGATCTTATTAACCCAGGACGTACTGAAAACGAGAGAAATCTCAATGTATCCTTCCTGGGAAAATACTTTATAAATAAATATCCTAAACACGCTGGTCCCAGCCGGTGATTTTATGGAACACCACTTGGTAGTTAAGTGGTTGAGACGTCTAAGATCCTTCTGTCAATCCAAAAGAAACGTCAAGTAGCAAAGGATCAATAGTCAACCCCCCCCCCCCAGAACTAATAGGTGTACATAAAATGGGTAAAGTATATTATTCCTGGTATGAGGTATTTTTCGCAATTGAAAATCATTTTCAGCCGGGTACGGGGAGACGGGAATTTTATTATTATGATGATTATGCAAGGCGAATTAAAAAATAAAATAGCACAGTGGTGTCAGGATTATGGATTTTATGGTAAAGTTAGGGATTGAGTTAATGTTAAGATTAACCTCTTCACTCCCATAGTCGAGATATCTCGATTTTGCATCGTAATGCCTTGTAAAGCACTCGTTAGCATATCAAAAGACCATTTCACACCTTTTTAAAGCAGGATTAGTGTGTCCCTTGTGGAGAAACAAAATCCTTTGTTTTAAGTCTCTCCGAGCACCCTGGAGAGACATAAAACCAGTTGCAAATAGCAGCCACAATCCTCACTGTAACAAAAAGTTCAAATAGATTACTGCTGCGTTACAGCAACCAGGGATTTGTCAGAATACAGGGAGAGCTGTGGGGTCAGTTAGTGCAGTACAGGGATACAATTCAGTTGGTTATAATGAGTGTAAATCCCTGTATAGTACAGATACAAGGTGTCAGTGTAATTGCCATACCCAGGCATTATGCAGCACATACAGATACAAGGTGTTGCTGTAATTGCCATACACAGGCATTATGCAGCACATACAGATACAAGGTGTTGCTGTAATTGCCATACACAGGCATTATGCAGCACATACAGATACAAGGTGTCAGTGTAATTGCCATACACAGGCATTATGCAGCACATACAGATACAAGGTGTCAGTGTAATTGCCATACACAGGCATTATGCAGCACATACAGATATTGTATTGCTAATAATCTCATTATTTATTTATTTATAATGGATTTTACCAGGAAGGATACATTGAGATTTCTCTCGTTTTCAAGTATGTCCTGGGTTCAAGAACATTGAATTGTTACAGTTACAGAAATACAAAGTAATACAATGTAAGATATTAACAACACAAATATACAGATTAACAGAAAATAAATATGTAGGAAATATAGTCACAAGGTTACATGTTTACAGGTGCATTCTGTATTGAGGTATGTTAGTAAGGAGCTCTTGAGTGACTTTAGACTGGGGGAAGATTTGATGGTGTCTGGGAGGTTATTCCATAATTGTGGTGCTCTGTAGGAAAATGAGGATCGAGCCACTGTCTTTTTGTATTGTGGTATTGTAAGTAAGGTGCTGGTCCTGGATCGGAGGTTATAGGATGAGGGAACTGCTGGGGGAAGCAGTCTATTCAGGTAGGGTGGCAGCTTCCCAGAAAAGCTCTTAAACACCAGGCTGGAAAGGTGAAGGGTGCGTCTAGAGTCCAGCGACGGCCAGTTTAGCTCTTTTAACATGTCACAATGGTGGGTCATGTAGTTACATTGTAGCGCAAAGCGGCAGAATGAGTTATACAATGTAGTAAGTTTATGAAGGTGTGTTTGCGGGGCGACTGCATACACTACATCTCCGTAATCAATAGCCGGCATAAGCATTTGTTGTACAATCTGCTTTCTTACCGCGGGGCTCAGGCAGGATTTGTTTCTGTACAGGGCACCTAGTTTGGGGTAAAGTTTAGATGAGAGTTTTTCGATGTGGGGCCAAAGGATAGATTTGGGTCCAACCACATTCCTAGATATTTGAGAGAAGTGACTGTGGTCAGTGTGTCATTTGATTTTGTCCCAACACATAAGTGGGGATTTTGCAATTTGTGTAGTTTAGGTTTTGTTCCAAAGAGCATCGTTACAGTTTTGTCATTATTTTAAAAAGTTTGTTGTGTTTGATCCACTTTTCTACCTCTGTGAATTGGTCTTGCAGCACGGCCTCCAGCTGCGGGAGATTTGGTTTGCTGGTATAGATTACAGTGTCGTCTGCGTACATGTGTACAGTTGAGGCTTTGCAGACGTTGGGCAGATCATTTATGAATATTGTGAATAGCAGGGGGCCAAGTATCGAGCCGTGGGGTACACCGCAAGTGACAGGGAGGGGGAGGGAGGAGCTGCCAGAAATTGACACATATTGTGATCGGTCGGATACATATGATTGAAACCAGGTTAGCAATGCAAGTTGGTGTGATCACCAATGCCAGAGTTTTTAAGTTTTTCTAACAAGATGCCATGGTCTACTGTGTCAAAGGCCTTGGCAAAATCAAGGAAGATGCTCCAGTTAGGTTTACTTGTTCCATCCCAGCCTGGATATCATTGCAGACTTTTAAAGGGCGGTTGTAGTTGAGTGATTTGGACGAAAGCCGGATTGATCCGGGGTTAAATAGTTCCAATATTGATAATAATCACGTAATTGTGTGTAGACACATTTTTCCAAGATTTTGACACTACAGGGAGCAACGATATTGGACGGTAGTTGGATACCAAAGTCTTGTCTCCACTTTTATGGATAGGTACCACTCTCGCAGTCTTCCAGAGTTTGGGTATGTGTCCAGTCGCCAGTGACTCATTTATTAGGGTTGCAACAGGATTTGCAATTGCCGGTGCACTGATTTTCAGCAGCATTGCTGGTATTTGATCAGTTCCAGACTGGTATTTCATTTTTTGCTTACGTAGAAGTTTAGTAACGACACTGACACGCACTGGTCTAAAACTGAATTCCTGTCTGATACAGGGACTTTGCACAGTTGGGGGGCCTGACCTGCATGAGGCCTTTCTGATTGCATGTCATTTCCTAGCTTGGCAATCAAAGTGGTGGCGCATCCAACAAAATAACCATTAAAGGCATTTGCTACATCTAGGGGTGTTGCAGGGTTTGGTTGTTTACTTTGACAGCAGCCGGCTAGGAGTGGACTGGGGATGCTTGTATGTTACTTATGGTTCTCCAAAAGATTTTAGGGGTTTAGGGTTTTATGATCACTACAAACCCTCAGACGCAGGAGATCTCACCA
>CM019063.1:549759597-549912097 GCA_009667805.1 Leptobrachium leishanense
GCTTTGCAGACGTTGGGCAGATCATTTATGAATATTGTGAATAGCAGGGGGCCAGTATCGAGCCGTGGGGTACACCGCAAGTGACAGGGAGGGGGAGGGAGGAGCTGCCAGAAATTGACACATATTGTGATCGGTCGGATACATATGATTGAAACCAGGTTAGCAATGCAAGTTGGTGTGATCACCATGCCAGAGTTTTTTAAGTTTTTCTAACAAGATGCCATGGTCTATGTGTCAAAGGCCTTGCAAAATCAAGGAAGATGCTCCAGTTAGGTTTACTTGTTCCATCCCAGCCTGGATATCATTGCAGACTTTTAAAGGGCGTTGTAGTTGAGTGATTTGGACGAAAGCCGGATTGATCCGGGGTTAAATAGTTCCAATATTGATAATAATCACGTAATTGTGTGTAGACACATTTTTCCAAGATTTTGACACTACAGGGAGCACGATATTGGACGGTAGTTGGATACCAAAGTCTTGTCTCCACTTTTATGGATAGGTACCACTCTCGCAGTCTTCCAGAGTTTGGGTATGTGTCCAGTCGCCAGTGACTCATTTATTAGGGTTGCAACAGGATTTGCAATTGCCGGTGCACTGATTTTCAGCAGCATTGCTGGTATTTGATCAGTTCCAGACTGGTATTTCATTTTTTGCTTACGTAGAAGTTTAGTAACGACACTGACACGCACTGGTCTAAAACTGAATTCCTGTCTGATACAGGGACTTTGCACAGTTGGGGGGGCCTGACCTGCATGAGGCCTTTCTGATTGCATGTCATTTCCTAGCTTGGCAATCAAAGTGGTGGCGCATCCAACAAAATAACCATTAAAGGCATTTGCTACATCTAGGGGGTGTTGCAGGGTTTGGTTGTTTACTTTGACAGCAGCCGGCTAGGAGTGGACTGGGGATGCTTGTATGTTACTTATGGTTCTCCAAAAGATTTTAGGGGTTTAGGGTTTTTATGATCACTACAAACCCTCAGACGCAGGAGATCTCACCATTTATAGAATTTATCTTTATCACTGTCACGGTCCGAACCACCAGACCCTCTGGCGCCCTCTTTTGTTCTCCTTTTGCCCTGTATTGCATTGATATGCAGGTTCCAGGACATTCTCCTCCATATGCTTTCCTGAACTATAATTTGCATAATGGACATGGAACCACACCTGCCCTTCATTCTCCCTAATTGATCCTGCATATGAGGAAGCTACACCCCTGATCCCACGCTTCCTCATTGAAGTTCCTAGCTTAGCTAGTGCAGACCTGCCTTCCATAGATCCTTGCCTGGAACCCCTCCTGCTCTTGATCCATAGACCTTCCTGCACACCCTCTGCTATTTCTGGACATTCTTTACCGGTATCCTCCATTGCCCCCTGTACCCTCTGCTTTTCATGATTGATCTACCCGTGTACCAGATCTCTGCTAAATCTTGACTACTCTATTGCCTATTCCTATTTTGTACCTGCGCCTGATTTTATGTTATCCTTATCCATTCTTTATATTCCTAGTCTGTTTATTTGTTTTCACAAATAAACCCTGTTACCCTGTATCCTGCCTTATCTGATATAATTACTGCACCTTGGGCTCACACCCACACTTCTGCACCTCTGCTAGGCCAGGCTCGTGACAGAATGAGGAAGCCTAAAACCAGTGAGCCTGCAGTGATCATAGCCTATGTACAAAGGCTGAAAAATGCCAACCAAAAGGTCCAGCAGCACCTGCATTCGTTATGGGATTACCTGCAGCAGAATTCTATCGGCACATCTACTAAGGTATGCACTCCGGTCCCAGAAGGTGCTTGAGGACCCCTGACCGTGGAGGAAAGGGCAAGGAGAAGGACTCAAGATCTCTGTTACTATTGCGGGGGTCATTTGCATAGAGTATTGACCTGCCCACTGCGCCCACCAAAGCCGGGCACCAAAAATGTTCCTGTACCTGTGTCTAAGAAGCCTGCACCTAGCCAACCCTCAGGGAATATTCCAGAGAAGTCCAGAATCCCTACCCATAAAGAGAAAATGCTGTCCAGGAAGTTGTTGGTAAAAGCGGTGCCTGCC
Source organism: Leptobrachium leishanense (assembly GCA_009667805.1). Lineage (NCBI taxonomy): Eukaryota > Metazoa > Chordata > Amphibia > Anura > Megophryidae > Leptobrachium > Leptobrachium leishanense. Next base: position 549,761,652 of record CM019063.1, read on the forward strand.
CCGAAGAAAATAAATTCACCAACTGTCAGGTCAAGAAAACCTGCACCCAAGAAAAAACCCTTATCCGAACCTGCTCCCAGGAGAACTCCGGTGATTAAGTCACCTAAGCAAAACAATGCTCCTGCTCCCAGGAGATCTGTACCCATAACGCCCAGAAGAAGTGTATCGTTGGACTCCACCTCTGAAGAAGAATCAGAGACCCCAATGGAGTACACTGAACCAGAATCCACCTATGAAGAGCCCATGGAGCAAGAATCCACAGAACGAGATCCAGTGGTGCAGATGGAGACCGAGCCTATCCTGCTTACAAGTGTGAGGCCCATCACTTCGAGCCATCAAGAGTCACCAAACTATTCTGACCAGGAGTCTGGTTCCTCTGAATGGAGTTCCGTGGAATCAGAGGAGGAATGGCCTAAACAGACAGCCAGACATCCTCACGGTGGTCCAGGTCGTAAAACTAAGTTAATGGGGTATATTGGCGTTCCTGGATCTGTCTGCTGGAAAGCCTCATCGAGCCGCTGTTCCCCAGTACCATTAAGCCTTGACTCCGTACCAGAGAACAGCCTACATAGGTACTGTCTTTATGTCACCCACAGTTTCTCGTTTGTCTGAAAACTCTGAACCCCAATGCCCAGAGTCCGCTGCCCTGCACCTCGCAGGATCTCCAGAGTCCGCTGCCCTGCACCTCGCAGGATCTCCAGAGTCCGCTGCCCTGCACCTCGCAGGATCTCCAGAGTCCGCTGCCCTGCACCTCGCAGGATCTCCAGAGTCCGCTGCCCTGCAACCCGCAGGATCTCCAGTTGTTGCTGCCCTGCATCCCGCAGGATCTCCAGAGTCCGCTGCCCTGCAACCCGCAGGATCTCCAGAGTCCGCTGCCCTGCAACCCGCAGGATCTCCAGTTGTTGCTGCCCTGCATCCCGCAGGTTCTCCAGAGCTATCACCGCCATGGGGTCGTCGACGCCGCCGTAAGGCCAAGCCGCTCACTGCCCAGCAAGAGCCGTGCTGCACCAAGGTTGCCGCCCAAGAGCCGTGCTGCACCAAGGTTGCCGCCCAAGAGCCGTGCTGCACCAAGGTTGCCGCCCAAGAGCCATGCTGCGCCGAGGTCGCCACTGAACCGAGCCTTGCCAGGGGCGCTGCCCCATCGAGCAGTGCCAAGGGTGCTGCCCCATCGAGCCATGCCAAGGGCACTGCCCCACCGGTCATAGCCAAGGGCGCTGCCCCATCGAGCCGTGCCAAGGGCGCTGCCCCACCGAGCTGTGCCCATGACACAATTCCTGATGCCGAGTCTGAAAGGGCTGTTCTCCTTGCTCTCAATGAGGACTTCCAGAATCCGGGTAGTTGGACTGGCAAAATGTACCCTACTACAGGACCTGCCCCTACGGGCTACACCAGGACGCCCTCTGGCGTGTTGGTCCGGGAGGAGTACTTGGCAGTGCTCAGGCGCTACCCCGAGCTCTGGAGAACCCTCGATGTCTATTCTGATGACACCAGTTAGACTGATTCCACAGATTCCTGATTCTTCAAACTTTCTGGGGTTCGTCTTGTGGATATGAACGTGGCACCTGCCAGTCTTTGGCCACTTCTGGGGCACCCAGAGGTTGCCCCTTGTCGGGGGGGGGTACTGTCACGGTCCGAACCACCAGACCCTCTGGCGCCCTCTTTTGTTCACCTTTTGCCCTGTTTTGCATTGATATGCAGGTTCCAGGACATTCTCCTCCATATGTTTTCCTGAACTATAATTTGCATAATGGACATGCAACCACACCTGTCCTTCATTCTCCCTAATTGATCCTGCATATGAGGAAGCTACACCCCTGATCCCACGCTTCCTCATTGAAGTTCCTAGCTTAGCTAGTGCAGACCTGCCTTCCATAGATCCTTGCCTGGAACCCCTCCTGCTCTTGATCCATAGACCTTCCTGCACACCCTCTGCTATTTCTGGACATTCTTTACCGGTATCCTCCATTGCCCCCTGTACCCTCTGCTTTTCCATGATTGATCTACCCGTGTACCAGATCTCTGCTAAATCTTGACTACTCTATTGCCTATTCCTATTTTGTACCTGCGCCTGATTATATGTTATCCTTATCCATTCTTTATATTCCTAGTCTGTTGTCTGTTTATTTGTATTCACAAATAAACCCTGTTGCCCTGTATCCTGCCTTATCTGATATAATTACTGCACCTTGGGCCCACACTTCTGCACCTCTGCTAGGCCAGGCTCGTGACTATCACAGTTACTGTATCTACCACAAAGGCCATTTCTGCCTGTATGATAATAATGCAGACCCCATGTGAAATTGTGTAAGATAAAGGACACCATCTAGAGCTCAGAATCTTACATTTCTGTAAAGCATAAACAAATAGAGGAAAGATTAAAAATGAGCAAATTAACATTATTTAAATTTTTTAACTATCTCAGAATAACAATTTCTGTGCAAAACTTCTATTTTACCCCATATTGTTACCTTCACATCCCATGTTTCAAATAAATGTCATGATAAAAAAAAAAATCACCAAAAAACGCTTGGCAGTGAAGGGGTTAAGGATGTGACCTAAGTTATATGCTCTGGGGTAGGTCTGTGGTTTACATATTTAAGGCTGGCATTCTCTTTTTTTTTTTGATCACTCATACAGTGGTGAAATAGTCAGTTCTGAAACATCAGGTTCAATTGGCCGTATGAAAATGTCCTGTATCCCATACATGGACACTACTGAGACACGTGCATCAAACATTTTTAAATTTATTTTTATATATTGTTAATACAGTTATTTATAGATTGTGACCAAAGGACGCGGCTTCCCCTGCAGGATGCAGCATTCATAAGCTGCAAGAGGGAAATCAAATAAGGTCATTTAATTTAGGTAATAGGAGTTATTTATTTTTGTATTTGTTATTTTTGGGGAGGTGGCTTTTAAACAATCTGTGGAGATGTGATCCGCCTCAGACCAGGGAGGCGAGAGTTGGCAGGTAAAATGTAAATTACTGCAGCGAAACAGACACGGGTTACAGGTTGTCGGTGCCTTTTTTAACTTACTGCGGCCAGAGCAGCCCAGCTCCTCCTTCCCCCAGCACCACCCCCCCCTCTACAGGAGGTGCAAAGGACCACAACTGATTCTCAGCAAACCCATTGATGTTAAATAAAATAGCTAAAATGTTTTGCTGATTTTCTGCATTGCAAAAAATATATATATATAATAAATATAAGGGGACATTTTTTTAAAAATCTGTCTACTTGTTTCCACGCTACTGCAGGGGGGGGGGGGCATGCGGGATGCTCCAGGGCCTCACGACACTACGGAATACTCGAGTTAATTGCCCATGAAAGGAACTGATACATAACGAGGTTAAGCATGCGTTGCTCAGACAAGTTACAGGACACAGACAAAACCCTCTAATCTACTAATCGCGTTTCTTGCGCACGAACTAACTCGTATGAAATGTGGTTTCCAGCAATGCTCACTCCGAAATCCGTTTAGATCAGCCGCGGCCCCGCTAATGGCCATTAAAACAATATTTTTATAAGGCAGTAGGTTGGAATCCCCCGTGTAAAAACACAAAAAAATAATAAAAAATAATAAAATAAGCCGCATCGCTAGTCACTTAATAGTTAATAAATAGTTTATACACTTCAAAAACACGAGCGATGAATTCTATGTCACAACATCGTTAAAGTGGAAACTTTCTACAGATCCTAAATGTTGGAGATGTGGACTGGGGCTCGGGCTCCTATCTCCACATTTGGTGGTCCTGCCCACCCCTGCAGGCCTATTTTAGGAAGATTGGGGAGGCAATCTGGGACTGGAGGTAACCGACCTGAGTGACCCTGGATCACTCACCTACAACTTATTTATTGATGCTCACAAACTCCCCTGTGGTCCCCTTCAAGAAGTCGGTGGCATATCGACTCCTCTTGGCAGCTCGTCAGTTTATTCCGCAATACTGGAAGCGCCAGTCTCTCCCGTCCCTTCGCAAATGGGTGCCTCAATCGGACAAAATACACCATATGGAGGAACGGATCGCTTCCCATGAGGGTAACCTCCCCGTCTTTGTTCGCACATGGTTTTATTGCACACCATTTGTCTCCTCAGACTCTCTTCTAGATCGAAAGATCTTCGTATCGACCCAGGTTCAACCGGATCAAAGTCGGTTGACTTGCCCTCTTGTCCCGCCTCCACTCCACCCGTGGGTAGCCTGTTCTGTACAAAGTTTTAGGTTTCATTTTTGATCCATTCACATTTATAAATTGTGTTGTGGAACCCAGAAAGAACATCGATAAATATTGTGACCCTTTCGCAAAAAAATATCGAAATGCAAGAATTACAGTAAAGGGACACTACGCACCCTGACCTCCTTAGGGTCCTGACCTCCTGATTGCTCCCCCCACTATTTCAATCTTTTAGTTTCCTTTAAAAAACGCACCTAAACCTAGGACCTCTGCTCTCTGCAGGATAGGTCATGCTTCCAGCTCAGCAGGTCACGTGATCGCAGGGGTGAATGAGTGCTCCAGCCAATCCAATGGCTCTCAATGCAGGAAGGCTTTGATCCTATTGGATAGGGCTGGTTCCCAAAGTACTCCAAACCCAGGAAACCTGAGCGGAGGGCTCCCTGAGCCAAGGGTCTGGGCGGGGCTAAGCCCCTTCATCTAGATGGCTGAATCAGCCCTCCAAGCCCATCAGAGGGGGGAAAGGGAGCTCACATCAGTGTCCTCCATGTGAATTAAAGAACATTGATTGTATTTTTTCTCAGTAAGTGCGACTTGAAGATTAAATAAAAAAAAGCAGTTTCAGACACTAACATGTATATTTTATCAGGCGGAGTTTTAGATTTGTGTAAAAATAATATAAAAGCCCCATTAGTATTTTTCAGGCAATAAATTATATATATATATATTGTATGTGTGTTAAAATTCCCATTTTGCATTGCTCCACCTTCAACTATATCTAGCTTTTGCACTCATTGGCCAGAGCGAACTGTAGGTATTGACATTTTTTTTTTTGTAAATATCTGTTTATTGGTTTATCAAACAAAGACAAGCAACATGGAACACGTAGGTTCATTAAAGCAGTTTGAAAATCAACAGAGGGACGCGCAGGACCCTTATAGTGTTGCAATATAGGCACATATATATAAACAAAGTCATGGAAGGGAGTGGAGGAGGAACAGAGGGATTGAGGATAAGCGCTTCAAAGCGACCTGACAGGTATTGCAATAAATGTCTGGGTTTCATTGCTGAGCGTGTTTTATGTTCATGTGGGGACGGTAAGTAACGCTTGAAAAGCTTGGGACGAGGATTGGAGAATCCAGCTGGACGTATTGACATTTTTATATTTAAAAAATAATCTTAGAACAGGGTGTGACTTCCTAGAATATAGGAGGTACTTAACCTTGGACCTCCAGCTGCTCGCTGCTCTCACATCAGAAGGAGCAGAATCTGCGTCTGTCTAAGAATCAACCACGGAACTGGAGCAGAATGTTAGAGTTAACTCTAATGGAACCCTAAGCACAAATAGTAACCTAACCCTACTTTCCAACCTATGCAAAATGACGATCCAATTCATCAAGAGCATCAATAAAGTCTGTGGACAAATTGGAGAGTCCAAATATGACCACATTAGAGCCAGTTTTAACATGGTCGAATTTGAGTGTCTTCTCGAATGACATTTCTATTAGACATGTGCAATCGTTTTAGTACTAAAATGATTTAGTCCGAATTATGGGATAATTTAGTTTTCGTATGACTCAAGAGATACGAAACTGCTCAGTACAAAAAACGAAAGAAACATTACACTACATTTTAGTTTCAGTCCTTTTTGTGATATTACATTGATGAATGAAGGAGACCAGCAATGAAGAGCGCAACATCGCAAAGCTACATAAAAGGTTTGTATGCGTAATCCTTCCTGACCCCTACCCGAAAATCTGACAGTGACAGAGCTCCAGAATACTCACTCGCAGCACAGACAGCCAGCACAGGAGAGGAAACCTTTACTTAACCCTTGCATGTCTATGAGACAGACAAGATGAAAAAAGCAGCTGGAGAAGGAAAACATTCAAATAAATCACACTGAAAGCTAATGACAGAGGAGGGCTGGATAGTAAAAACCCCTTTATAACAAGCAGCGCTGGGAGAAGAGAGGGACTTTATAAAACGTGTGTTATCTCCCCTCCCGCTCTGCATAATAGGGGCATTATAGGGACATAATACATGTTTTATATAAAGTCCCTCTCCCAGTGCTGCTTGTTATAAAGGTTTTCTTTTACGTCTGATACATTTAGTATCCAGCTCTCACAATTACTCTGTCATTATGAGCCTTCAGTGTGATTTATTTGAATGTTTTCCCTGGATTTAAAGGGCTTTATTTTATTATAAATATAAATTTTCACCAGTCATCTCTTCTCTGAGCCTTCAGACCGATTTACGTTAATATTTTCCCTCTCCCCTGCTTTCATATTCCTGTGTCTCTCCCCACAGAGATACAAAGTTAAAGTAAAAGTTCCCTCTCCTGTGCTGGATAAGCATTGCATTCCGAAGTTCTGCACCCTCCACATGCCAATGCAGTAGGATGTTCTATACAGAGAGGGGCATTAATTAATGCAGGAGGATGTTCTATACATTATACAGAGAGGGGTATTAATGCAGGAGGATGTTCTATACATTATACAGAGAGGGGTATTAATTAATGCAGGAGGATGTTCTATACATTATACAGAGAGGAGCATTTTTTTTAGCCCTTTAAATCCAGTGGCTGTGAGCGCTGAGATCGGCTGCTTGTTATATTATCTCTGAGTACAATGTATCAGGCTCAGCTGTTACAGTAACTGACTGTAACAGCGCTCAGAGTTTCAGTAAAACAAGGAAATGATATTGTTCTAACCTCTTATAAATAAAAATATTATTTACTAGTTTTACTGAAACTCTGAGCACTGTGATGAGCAGCAGTCAGTTACTGTAACAGCTTTGCCTGACATTATGTGCTGAGAGTGAGAGATACTGTAACAAGCAGCGATCTCAGCACTCTGAGGAGCCACTACAATAGTAATTGTATCCACTGGTTTTCGGATGAATGAAATTAGTTTTCATACTAAAGAACTGAAAACGAATTTCTTTAGCAACTAAATAAATTGCATTTTAGGACTAATCCATTAGTTCAAAACGAAATTTTGTGCTGTGCACATGTCTAATTTCTATAAAGGGCCAGTACCACCAAAAAATGGAATGTCCTTACGGTGTTTATTTGATGTTGCTGATATCTTACATGTGTTTGTTTTTCACTTGTATGTTTAGATAAGAAAATATTTTCCTCGATATGTGTCACTGGGCGCATCCATTGTGTGATATTTTCCTCTATAGGGGTCACTGGGTGCATCCATTGTGTGATATTTCCCTCTATATGTGTCACTGGGTGCATCCATTGTGTGATATTTCCCTCTATATGTGTCACTGGGTGCATCCATTGTGTGATATTTTGTGTTGTAACCCCCCCCCCATATCTTTCCATCACTTGCTCCTCTCTGTGTGGCTTTGGCCATAGAATGGAGTCTATGGGTCAATCACTGACTCACATCATTGTATTGTGTGGGATGTATTCAAAGGACATCACCAGGGGTAGATTAGAAGTCTTTTACGCTCCCTGTCTTATCTCATTCAGCTGCCAGCTCTTATCTATAGTACCCTGGAGAACACAACACAGCCCCCCTGCTGTCTTTTCTAAACATTTGGTCCTCCACTCCATGGCCTGTTAAATACTATAGATTGGATAAACCACATCAGTAAAGTAAATCTTTTGTACATATTTGAATTATGGGAAAAATCTACAAAATGGAAACTTAAAAATAAAATCTTTATTTTTCCCTTTTACGTGCAATCACTTTATAAAACACATAAAAAACCAAATGTGTTTTATAATGTGGTTTCGTTTGCAATGCACAAGTAATCTAGTTCCAGCTTGTTAGTGGTAGTGTCCCTTTAAGGCTAGGGTCAGAGTGGGGCAGTCGGAACGCGCGTGCAGGCGCACTAAATCACGGCGGCAGTAGCAGCACATAACGGCCAATGACGGCCAATATACGCAGTACGTGCGTACAAAAGTGCGCCGACACCACGCAACCGGCAAATGAACGCATTTTTCTCAGAACGTGAAACCGCTGCTACAGACGTACAGAGTGCGCTGCGGCCGCATGGCAGCGTGTGTGCGTGATTAGGAGACGTCAGACGCTGCTAGTGTGCGGCCTACATAACGTTCAAACAGCCAGATTTCCCTAGAATTGCGTTGGTGAGTACCTGCGACTGTGCGACTGTGGTCGTCTGACCACTTAAGCGTATTCCGTGAAAAAATGCGTGCGCACGCATCGACGTACATTTTGACGGTGGCTGCAGAAAATGCGCTCATCTGTCCCTAGCCTTACATGTCTTTCTGTAAGGATGCCGAGGTATGAGCAATCCAGCTGGAATACTTCCAGAAAATGGGAAAATGCCAGAATGGAAATAACCACATGAAGGCGCTGTCTCCACATAAATGTCTGCCTCAGTGTAAAACATACAGCGATGCACGGACACGCGATCATTTCCAGTTGAGCGCGTTTATCGATACCTGAGCAATGTAATTCAATTCCGCCCGTGTTCGGTCTCTTGTTATTTCCCTGCAGGTCCTGCGGTGGGGGTGGGGGGGAATAAATATAATCCGCAAGTACACTTTCCTAACGGTACAAATTCTCTTACACTGTTGACAGTCACCGTGTCGCTCATCGGTCCTCAGGAAGCATCTCCTTAAATTAGAGGCCGCCGGTACCTCCAGGCCATGTCCACCTTCAAATCTTGGCTCAAATTAGCTCCACCTCGCACCTCAATTGGAAAACGTGTCCCAAATCCAGTGATATGAAGAAGACGTCAAGTTCTTCCCATCAGGAAGTAAGGTAGGGATGACGGATCCAGAAAATCATTAGTCAATCCTTTCGTGTCAGTTTCCAGGCCTTCAGGAGTAGTTTCCCCAGGTGTATTGCCGAGGTACTGTCTACATTGTTTTGGCCCCATCTTACCGATCACACCATGATTCATGAAGGTGGACCCAACAGTGCATCGGAAATCCATTGAACGCAAGGATTCCAGTGCAAGAATCCCAAGCAGATGACCGCTCTCCAGACAGGTCAAGGAAAGCCTTTCCTGGTGGCTTAGAGACAGCAGCTTATCTTGGGGGTCTCCATTGAAGAGATTTGGAGACGTAATTACCCGAGACACTTTGCAGACCCAATGGGATGCCCACAGGAACAGATGGTGGGTACAAGTCAGGTGCCAAAGATTGACACACTTTGCAGTTGCAAAATCAGTTGGCACCATCACTTTGGAGCCGGTAGTTTTTTTTAATAAAGCTGCAAACGTAAATAATTAGAATTATGAAAAGCGTCCCCCTGTGGTGTGTGATAGACACCTGTGTACCCGAAAAGGGTGGTTAACTTTCCAAAACTCGGCTTAAAAGGGATACAATATACTGTACACCACGTTTTCCAAATAAGTAGTAGTTCTTCCCATCCCAGGTATCTGGCTACTGGACGCGAGAACTTTAGAGCTGCACCACTATAGGTCATTTCATAGTGATACCGAAGCTACCAGTCCGATGGCCAAGGAGGAGACCAACAACCCTGGGGTGCTAGAGGTGGCAGACAAAGAAAGAAGTCTGATACTTCAGCCTTTGGCACATCATGCTTCCCGACAGAGGTCAAACATCAGCTTGTACCAGTTTAGTAGCGCATACATGTAAGTATCTTGAATACATTTCCATCAGAGGAGCTGGACTATAACCCAGCCCACCAAAGGCCTCATTCCAGTTGAGCCACTCTCCATTACCGGCTGATAGCTCAGGGTGGCACAAGCTGTTAACCCTTAGTAGCTCCCCAGTACCACCTCTGCTATGAGTGAGCTGTTCTGTTTGCACCCGATTCGAGAGCTTTTTCAGAATGATGGATCTGAGCGTGTCCTGACGTCACAAGTGACCAATCTGGTGACAAGCATCTGGGAAATTCAAAAATCCTGGCTGCCCTTGACACTGGGTGTGGTGGTGGAAACTCCTTCACTTCAACCAGCAATTCTGCCAGAGTGGGGCTGGAGAGAGGTGCTCTTCACAACCACTTTAAAAATGTAAATAGGTCAGGAGGAGTAGAGTGCGCCTATAATGTCCCACTAGATGTCACGTTAGTGACGATGATACTTTTAAGCGCCAAGCATCAGTATTGGACGCCATTAACTAGGGCCATTCAGTAGTTGCTTACCTTAGGGTATTTCAGTTTTCATTGTTCATTCCATCACTGTCCTATCTTGGTTTTAGTCACCCCCTGAGCACGTTATATTGTTCTTCTATGGTGTTTTGGGTACCGACCTTCGTTTTGCTTTGACTTTCAATTATTTCTCCCGTGTTAGACCCGGGCACTTGTTTTGGGACTGTGTATATCTAGCTTCCCAACCTTGGCTCGTTTATCTTGATTCTGTTTTCTATTTATGATTTCTCATATTCTGACCACACTTTCTAGCTTCGTTATCAACCATTCCAAGGACTGGCCTTTCGGCTTCAGGTTCTCCTTTTCTAGTTGTTAACATCTGCGTTTTGGGTCACCTCTATAACCTTACAGTTGGCAACTTAGTTGGAATAGCTGTGGAGCCATTATGGTTGTTCCAAGTGAGTTGTTATGGCTCACTCCATGTAGTCCCCAAATGTTTGTACAACAAGCCTTCTTTACACAAAGTTACTTTGCCTAATACACACCATCACAGGTTTTAGTGATCAAGTCAATAATTACGGTGTCTGCCATCTGCTCGGACACCATTTACATTTATACCCGACCAGAGCACGATTTTATACATTCAGCTTTTCCTCTTGGAATTAAATGATGGCTGGAATTGGCCGACAAGTGACAGGAAGGTTCTTGGCTGGGCAGAGCGCCCCGTAAAAAGCTGCTAGCGCCGAGACTTTGCAAAAAGCGCAAATGCTTTCTTTTTAAAGCTCATTTAATTTTGCAATTATGAATTTTCTCATCTTGGAGAATTAGATTATTGGCATCGGTCAGTAAGTATCACCCGCTCCCCCTGCAGTGTCAGCGTTTAGGTATTGAATGATCCATCAGAAATAGTAAAATGATGAGAACCTGAGATCATGTACAGATGTCCTGAAATCCAAAGTTTGATGGGCCAAGTTGAGGACCCCTCCCCGTTTCTAGACGTTTCCCTCACAATCCTGAAAAGCCTTACGTAGACGAGATCTTGGGAGCCTTTATTGCAGCCTCATTTCACACATTTCAGCTCCATGCATAGAGCCAAAATGTTGTGTGAGATGTGCCTTTCAAGATATCCTGAGTTCCCAGATTGCCTTCTGTTAAAGCATTTTGGTCACCCGGTGACATGTGGGACCGTGTACTGGAGTTAAAGAGCGTGTGTGTGCCCTGCCTCCTTTGGTTACAGATTTCAATGGCTAGACATACCAAGAGGGACCTAAAAAGGGTTGGGAATTCTTACCCTTCTTCATCCCACCTCACGAATTTGTTCCATTTAGATTACAGTTACCATTTCTCCATCCCCATTCTTCTTTCAATCCCGCATTTAATCTCCTTGTCGGTTACACTCCACACGGTGTAGTTCTTGTTCTGGTTCCATCAACCCACTCCATGCGCACCAAATACAACAATGGTTCCCAGCCCTGGTCCTCAGGTCCCCCTAACAGGACAGGTATGAAGGATTACCCTGGGCAAATGCAGACTGAATCCTGCAATCTTTGAGCAGCAAATCATATCAGCTGTGCGGTGCTTCACAAACCTGGCATGCTAGGGGGGACCCGAGGACCAGGGTCGAGAACCACTGGTCTTAGCACGTTCAATAGCCTATGTACTAGGCATCATTTCACACTTTCACTTTCTCACGTCCTTCGCCTTTCTCCATGCCCTACCCAAACCGATGGGGGTATGAATGATTTCGGAGCAGTGCCAGGTCTGTGGCACAGGGGCCTTCCATCTCTCAGGTTATGGAGTCGTATACAGCTTCACTGTGGTTTTGGAACACACCCATGTACTCCGCAAATGAAAAACTGCAAGATACAGATAATCCCACCTGTAAAGACCTTGGTGGCCAAGTCATGGACGCAGCCAGGAAGGAAGTAAACCTATGGGTCACCCTTATCAACGGCCAGCTTGACATGTTACCGAGCACCAAATATTTTGGGCTAGAAAGCAGTGAGCACCTGGTCTGGCCGATCTCAGAGCTGTAAGCTGCTTTGTGTGTGCACGTTTGGAGTAATGCCCATTTGCCCCAATGCCAAAACCCAATATACTGATATAAAGCTGAATCATAACTGTATGAGCTTGTTTTTTGGTCACTTCTTGCCGAGAACAGAAATCTACCTCTAAGAATAAAAGGCCTACAAAACCTGCCAAGAAACTTATCACAGCATGCAAAAAAGTCACACAATACCAAGTGTAAAAAGGAGGATCTTTCGCCATTTGTACAGTCCTGTTAATGAACAAGTCATTTGTGATACGCTCATTACAGCAGCTACAATGGAAGAGCCATCCCTGCAGTTAGGCCAACTAATCGCTGAAAGGGTGCCTTTCCACACATCTCACACCCACTTTCCACTAGGCAGTGCGGTCCCACAGGTCACAAGAAACCTGAGGTCAGGGCCGTGCAGTCAGGAAGCACGGACAGCGGAGCCTGAAGGACAGTATTAAAACTGACAGCAGAAGTCCTATTGAATCTGTGCTGCAAACCTCGGGAAGCGATTCCCGCTGCGCTCAGGATCATAAACTTTAGATCTGCGCAAAAATAAATAAAAAATAACACCCCCCCCCCCCTCTGGTCAGTATTAAGACGTTCAAAAGCTAAACAAAAAAGCAGGAAGAAAAATGTCCAGAAAAGACTACTTCTAGTCTACTACAAATGCACCCCGGTGATTCACTTATTGTGATACCTCCCAGCAATCCTGATCTTCTCCAATCAAATGGATATAATGGCCGCTGAGGACCTACAATCCATGATAAATGTGTCTGTGTGTAATTTTGTGTTTTATCAAATTAATACATTTCAGTTGCACACAAATCCAGCACTGTTTTTTCTGGACATATTACTTATTTATGTACAGATGGAGCACAGGAAAGGAGCAGCCCTGGAACATGAAGTCATTACATTGATGGCTGGAGAAGATTGAGAGCCTTTGCACGTTGAGGTCTTAGGACTTTTATGAGAACTGTCCCACTTGAGACAGTTGAGGCATGCTCAGTTTGCTTGCAGAAGGGACTTGTGATGTAACTCCTTTTTATGTCTCCATGCAATGTGAAGGAGTGGTGATTTCTACCCCCCCCCCCAAGAAAGCAGGGTCACTGCTGTCTCTTCTGAGGTTGTTTCTTCCAAATGCTTTGGAACTACAGCTCCCATGATGCTCAGTCACGTAATTTTCTTGTGGTGCCTAGAGGGGTGTCACCTATACCCTCCTGACGAGGTCTAACAAGGCCAAAACGATCGTGGGTTGCTGCATCTCTCATTCAGAGGAGGCTTCATTGGCATTTCAGCTCTGGGAAATAGTCTGTCCTGCATATGGTAACGTCTTCTCTGTAATGGCGCAATCGAGCTAAAACGTGAGCCTAGACCCTATCGTAGGGCAGGACATTGGTACTTGTTCCCAGGACCCTCACGAACCTTTCTTTGCTCACTTATCAGGTTGGCAGAGACTCATGGGAAATGTCCAAATACATCTGGAGGGCTCGAGTTGTTGACTGTCATAGTGTCTAGCTCCAGTGACCAAACATTAAAATCTTACCAGCCACCCCCATGAGTGACATAACCCAAAAAGATACATTCACCGTGAGGTGTAACTTATGTGGTATAAGTAATGTGGGTATCTGTACCCAGGATGCGTATCCGCTTGCAAAATGCTCCCCTCACAGTCAGTTTCCCGAAGGAGTACTGATTCTGGCCCAAACCCACCCAGTCAATAGCCGGAGCTCCCTGCAAGGTCAAAACCAAACACTGGGAATGACTTTATTTACAGTTTAATATTGGGAGAAAAAAACAGGGGAATGTACAGAATACAATGGTAAACATGCCCCAGCGTTTCCATGCTGCAGAGCCTCCACACCCTGACGGAATAGACAATGACTAGGGAAGGTGGCAGGGAGATCTGGTTTCAGCCAGTTCCTGGGGGGTGGTGATGATACAAGCAGGGAAAGAAAGGAAAAAATAACACCAGTATATAGCACACGACACTCTACATTAAATACATAAAAGGGAATAATAGAACACAGACATCAGGTAATAGGGCACAGAAAACACAAACACCCTGCACCCAGAACTGTAGGTACAGGACGACTTTAACATGGTAGACGGCAGGGAAACAATTAAAACATCAGGCACGCACCTCCCAAAACGCATCTCTAGGTCCATGTACCCCAAGCTAAAAAGTGATACCGTCACAGTATATATAGGATGTTAAAACATAACTTATACAAGTAAAATAAAATAAAAATAGATTATTCCTGGAAACACATTAACAAACAACTCGCACACGATGTGATCATTTTAAACCATCATTTATTAATAGAATTTTCTTCGGTGCTCTTTTGTCTTTGATTCCATTTTTTAAATATGTACAGAGTAGACCTAGATATAGCAAACACCACTAAGCAGCAACGTGGCATCGGGGACCCCTTTGAGAATAAGCTCACGCACTCTCTGAACGCCACAGACATTTTTTTTTGTGATCATCTCCCACCTATCGCCCCGTCCGAGACCATCCCCGCTACATTCTTTATTTTCACCCAACGCAGTGGTGGCCGTAGAAAGCAAACCCTGTAAACCAGGAGTGATTCCGATGCACCAACGCATTGCACGTTTCCCCCTGGGAAAGCAACGCACGGCACATTAACAAGAGAAAATTTTCAACGTGGAAACATACATTATGAAACTCTCAGCCTGGTCGCCGTGTGGACGCTTCATTCACGTGGAGTCCGGGGCTTTAAATGATACTCAGTATCCATAACCATGTGACAGCAATATGCTCAAAGTTGAGGAAGGGATTGCGTTACATATACACACATATACTTTTTTTCTTTTTCACCCAAACATTGTCATAGTGAGAAACCATGTTTCATACAAAGTTTTACAACAACACAAGAAAAATAAGGTCACTGCAAACAAAACACAACAGACAGGGTTTAGACAGGAAGGTTGTTTGCTTAGCTGGCAGATAAGAGCTTTGATCTCAAACCAACATGTAAGTATTTACAAAAATATCCTCTCGAAAAAAAAAAAAGCGCAAAATAAAAATGAAATGTAAAAAAAAAAAAAAACAACAACAAACCAGTAATATCTTCAGTCATATGTTGAAACCATAAAAAATAATGCAAAATTCACATCAGATACTACAGGATCTAAAGATGTCGAAGAATAGACTTTCGGCTACATTCTTCACCCATTTTTTTTTTTAAAAAAAATAAAACTAAAAACAGAAAACACAGAATTGTAACGGAAAGACGTGGAACTTTGCAGCAAACAGATACATTCAGCAGCCGGGCAGAAATGATGCCAATAAAAAGGTGATAAACACAACATAAACAAGTGTCTTTGGTGAGATGTCATGGACCTCTAGATATCCTAAAGGCTGCTTTGGAGGAGAAGGGAAGAAGAAGAAAAAAAAAACCATAGCTGACGTCACATGAAGAGACATAGTAAATACTTTATAAAAATTCTCCTCTTCCTGTGAACAGTCTGAGATGCACAGCTGTAGGATTTTTATTATTTTTAATTTTTTTTGGGAGGGGGGGAGCTGTTAGTACAGCTTAGTCTTTAACTATGGTGCCGTGTGAAAGGTATTACAAAGGCTGAAAAGCATAGAAAGAGAAAAAACACAATCATCCGTTCCTCGTGGGCGGTCTCTAACACTTACAGGTTCCCGCATTGTTTACATCACAGTCAGACCCTTTCCTGCCATCGCCGGGAATCAGGAAACAAAATATCCTTCAACGTTTTTAAAGCTTCTCTGCTGTTTGGACATCCATAAGGAGGTCATATATTAAACGCTAGCGAGACACCTCTGCTAGTGTTGTATAAACATTATACATAAATACGCTTTGTTTTTGTTTTCCTTTTTAATAATGCACTGTAAGACATGCATGTATTCGAACGTTCGTACGCGCGAGCACGTACAAAATCACGCAGGAAAAGCTCTACAGTTGAAAAAAGTGCTGGTATCTGAGTGAATTTGTGCATAATGCCAAGTCGCTGCTGTGCAAATTCACAACTCCAATCGAAAATTATTATTTTTTTTTTCTTTAGATTTTTTTTTTTTTTGCCATGACAAAAACGACGGAAAAAAACAAAACAAAACAAAACAAAAAAAAAAACACAAACAAAGTGTAAGATCAAAAATAAGATTCGAATAGCTTAAACTCTATAGAACTTCTCTAGCGGTAGCTACATAAAAAATAGAAAAGAAACGTGTGAACACTTTTTGTTTGTTTTTGGTTGATCGGCAGGCACCGACTCGCATTAGGGACCCAGGTTCTGCACGAGTCACCGGGCTGAAACCTTCAGATACGATTAAAACATGTCCTCTTCCTTCTTTTACAGCGTCCCTTGGAGTTCTGTTCGCGGTCCACGAGCGAGATCACGTGACACAATGTCCATTAAAAAAAAATAATTATATTTATTTATATATTTATATCTATATTGCGAGGTTCATTGTAGAGAAGAAAAAATAAAACGAAATAAAAAAAAACAAAAAAAACCAATTTCGATTTTTGGCCCCTCACCATTGTAAATCCTTCCAATGGATAGTCCCGATCCCAGATAGTTCGACATTTGGTTCTTTTTGCAGTAGGACATAGCAAAAACAAAAGGACAAAATGACGCAAGACTCCAAGAAACACTTAAAAATTCCAAGGGTGGTGGACAAGCTGGACTGAAGCACCGCAGAGCATTTTTGGGCGTAGACGGGAGGGTTTCCAGTTGCTGTTGTATAAACTTGCCATCCTTCGGATCATGTCGTCACCCTGTTACGCTTTGGTCAGACATTCGGCATATTCCCAAGTATAGCAGAACTCCAAAAACCTTGTGTCCAGCCATAAATCCTCGTCATCTTTGGATCATCCATGCTAGTGCTCCGCATCCATGGCGTCCAGATACTTTGATTCGATGATTTTTGGTAGTAGGTTGTATCTGATGAGAAGGAGAAAACAAAAACACACAACAAACATTACGCTGGGCAGCGGAGGAAGAGAAAAAGGTTTGGTTGTACGGACACGATGGCATAAGCAAGAATCCTGTGGTTGCCTACAGGGAGGGATGAAAGAAAAAAAAAATTCTGCCCAAAAATCTAAATGCCGAATCTTACGTGTACAAAAACATCACAGCGAACACTACACAAACTGTGTACTGCTCGGAACTTGCACACTCTTGCAAGCAAATTCCGCAGAAGGATGGATTGGTGCTGTGCGAGCGCCAGTCCTCTTCTGGTGTTTCCCAGACTTCTCGCTGCTGTGTGTTCAAAGAGGATGATGTCACCATGCAGAGTGTGCCGACATAATTGGACCTCCCGTTGCTCCCTGCTGATTGACAACTGTGTGAGCGGAGAAATCACAGCAATAATCGGGCATATTTTTGGCTGGAGAAGGGGGTTGTTCCATGGAACCTAACCACTTTAAAACAATAAAGTGGTCAGGATGCTGTGACGCAAGTCATTTTGGACTTGGGTGCAAGGCCATGGAGGCATATTTGTAGGGTGCAGGACTCAAACAATATTGGCCCATTGCCTTAGTGTGCAGAATGTTGGTATAATCTGTGATTATGCAAGAATGCTATTGTCTGGTCCTTGTGTATCTGTTGAAAGGATTAACATCCCAGTTTACCCTGTCTCAAGAATGGGTATGTTTCTATTTGAATAGGTTGTAAATCTGCTGACTGTCATCTGTTATCCCGATTCCCATTGTCCTGCCTCGTTAGAAATGTTAAGTAATGTTTAATTTCACTGTCTGTACGTAATCTAAATCAAGATCCACATTCCACGAAGCAAATGTTTGTCCAATTGTCTGTTGTTTCAGTCTGATTAGGTCCTCCCAGCGGTTTCTAGGGGTTAAATTGTAAATGTAAATGACACATGTGTGACCGTAAAAATATATATGTGTCTGTCCTTGAGTAAACCAGTTCTATTCTGACCCTACACGCAGTCACGACTCATTGTTTTGGCAGCAGCTATATTCTAGTCGTTGTACAGGAGGGGTGGGGTCGCGCCTATTCCCCGATGGAGCGGCTGCAACCACCAAATGTATCCAGCCCAGTAACATGTATAAAACATAACAAATGCCATCTGCGCTTATTCCCAAAACACCGTTAATGGCCATTAATAGAAACCAAAGCCTCTAAGAGTGTAAACTCACCCGCCAACGTCACGGCACCTCTAATGAGGGCAAGTCCTATCCATAAATGAAGCCACAGGCTGCTGTGTAGTGAACTATCACTGCTCACACTGATTTCAGTCATGAGGCAGACTGGTGGGTCATATTTGTGCCCTCCCAGAAAAAAAAAATCCACCTTCGGATCAAAAAACAAAGACACGGAGCAGAATCATGCTGCAAAGATTACCTGGCTGGAGGTACAATAAAACATACATAACACAAGAGGGGTGGGGTCACGTCTATTCCCCTGTTTGGGCTACACACCATCCTGTGGCTTCATTTTTGGATAGGACTCACCCTCATTAGAGGTGTCTTGACGTTGGCGGTGAGCTTACTCTCTTAATGCCCATTAATAGAAAACAAAGCCTCCAATTGTGTTTTGTTTCACATGGTATAATGGGAATAAGCGCAGATGACATTTTTATCCTTGTCATATTCTATTCGTTGTTCCAGTGCAAAGCTTCAGATCTACAGCCACGTCTTATTTCTGGGGGATGCTAGCAAGGCTCTATGTGTAACCCGTCTTTAAGCTGCGGCTAAGGACCGGGAGAAAGACAGGAGAGTCACGAGGAGAACAAGGGGGTCCAGCAAGGAAGTGGCATTGGCAGATGTGACCCTGTCGGGGTACTGCGATCTGTCACAGATGTGTAACTGTCACTTCTAGGCAGGGCTGGCCCGACGATGGTGCAGAGCGGAGCAGCGGCACCAGAAATTCAGGGGTGGCAAATTTCAGCCCCCGGCACCGCTGCTGCGCTCTGCACTATTTTTTTTATGCGGCGGCGGCCGCATTTCGTTCCTTCAACGAGCAGCAGCCGCATGAGTATCTGCCGCTCGCATGAGATCCATCCGCCAGCCTGCCGCGATCGAGATCACGTGATCTCGCGGCAGGCTGGAGGGTGGATCCCAGGGGAGCGGCAGATACTCATGAGGCTGCCGCTTGTTGAAGGAAGGAACGCGGCGTCCACACGATCTGCCCGTTGGAGGGGCCTGGCAGAGGTGAGTCTGGGGGCAAATATTTCCATGTGTGAGCCTGGGGGCAAATCTATCCATGAGTGAACCTGGGGCAAATATATCCATGAGGGCAAATATATCAATGTGTGAGCCTGGGGGCAAATATATCCATGAGTGAGCCTGGGGGCAAATATATCCATGAGTGAGCCTGGGGGCAAATATATCCATGAGTGAGCCAGGGGGCAAATATATCCATGAGTGAGCCTGGGGGCAAATATATCCATGAGGGCAAATATATCCATGTGTGAGTCTGGGGGCAAATATACCCATGTGTGAGTCTGGGGGCAAATATACCCATGTGTGAGTCTCGGGGCAAATATACCTATGTGTGGGCTCTGCTGGGTATGTGACCCTGGGCTCTGCTGGGTATGTGACCCTGGGCTCTGCTGGGTATGTGACCCTGGGCTCTGCTGGGCATGTGACGCTGGGCTCAGTTATTTACACCTCACATTACAGTATCACAGAGCTCCACAGCAAGAAAATTCTAATGTACAGTGTGTATGAGTGTTTGAATTTTACTGCTGTGGCGCACTGTGATACGCTCATACACGCTGCGTGTTTTTTTTTTGGGGGGGCAGCATTTCATCCTTCGCTCCAGGCAGCACAAGGTCTTGGGCCGGCCCTGCTTCTAGGAGGGGGAAAAATATAAAAATAAAGTGCAACGTGCATATATAAATTTGCATTTTTTTTTCAGTACCTGATCGGGATCATGCCTATCATGATGAGTGGGAATATCATTTTCATGTACGGAAGGGGGGACATCCCGAAACCGCAGAGGATGACCAGCTGAAGAACCTGAAGCCCTGTGAAGTAGTGGATCTTCCTTTGCGGGACTCGTCTGATGTAGTGAGTTGGAGGGTAGGCCGTCTGCATGGAGGGAGGGAAGAAAAAAATAATAATTTAGACTATTTTATGTCAAGTACGTAAAATACGCGAGAACAACTTCAAACAACGGTATTACTGTTTGAAGCTAAAATTGCCGTTGTTCAGTCAAACAACTGCACCACTACCATTATTTGAATAAAAGTTACATAGTTGACTATTTTTAGTAAAAAAGTAAATTGGTTATATCCCCCAAAACATTTTTGATATAAAACACAAGAATTAAACAATCGCTACTACTGTTTGAAGAAGGACCCTCGCTTCAAGCAATGACGGTACAGCTGTTGCTCCATTCAATCGGTAGTGCCCCTGTTTGAATAAACATCTATGATTCGCTCCTAAATGGTAAAAACATTGCTAGAATCTATTCAAGACAAGTTTATATACTCTAAAATATCTTTTTTATAAAAGCTCAGCTTTTTTGTAGCTGCCACTGGCCAGACAGGAGGCGGCGACCTTCCAGTGGAAGGTCAAGGTAAGGAATCCGTGAGGATAAATGTTCTGGTAGTAAAAGGGAACATGGAAACCAAGGTACCATTCAAGAGAACTGTTCCAGTCTTAGAACTTTGCTCCACATACAAAATATCTGGATGTCTAAATGAAACCTTAATATTTTCAATAAAAAATAAAAAAGGTGGAAAAAAAAAATGTCCTCTCATTACAATCCCAGGAAGCAGTTGTCCTGTGCCACTGTTGGGAGTGTGTCCACTGTAAACCTTATCGAGTGATCACTCTTTAACCTGCCTTTTAATATGCACTTAAACCTCGACTGCCAATCTCTTAAAGGATTACAAGCAAAGTCGGTCATTGAATATAGAGATGTAGTGTATGCAGCTGCCCCGCAAACGCACCTTCATAAACTTACTACATTGTATAACTAATTCTAAAGCCAATTAAGAGATCTCTATTACGATATCTCAATACACGGGCGTGGCTTGGCGCGATCCGGGACGGCCGCTTGATCGAGGAGCTCCTCACCCGGGCACTTCACAGGCACTGTACAGCAGCGGTTAGAACCATCGATGGGACCCAAAAAAAGGATCACTGCACCGATGAGCCGCCCGAGCACCCCAGCGCCGTCCTCCGCCTCACCAATGCGGCATTACTTGAGCGGGGCGGCGGCGTCGACACAACTAGGCTGCGAATCCAAGATGGCGACGGTCACAGAAGACACGAGAGGCCCAGGAAGCCCCGCGCTGTCGGCTGGCAGCGTGGATGATTCGGAGGTGAGAGAAGCCCTGAAACGGTTACCCACGAAGACAGACCTGGAAGGTCTTTTTGCCAGATTAGAGGCCAAATTCGACGCGCACTTTGAGGAACTGGGGGCAGATGTTAAACATTTGGGTGGCAGAGTGCAGGACTTGGAGGAAGACAGGGAAGCTGCAATAACTCAAACCCAGCACTTTGAGACACTTTTGAGCACGCAGGCTACACAGATTGCATCCTTATTTCGCTGGGTGGACGACCTGGACAATAGAGGGAGACGCAATAATATACGCATGAGGGGTCTCCCAGAACATCCCCTGGGTGAAACCGAAAACATAGACCTGACTTTGCAAACTTTATTTAATGAACTTCTACAACGCTCCCATGATACTCCTTTTCATCTGGATCACGCTCACAGAGCCTTACGAGCCAGAGGTGCCCCGAACTCGGCTCCTAGAGACGTTATTTGTCGAGTGCATCACTTTACTCTGAAGGAGGAGGTAATGAAAGCGGCGAGGAACATGCCTTCAATTATTTTCGATGATCACACCGTGGAATTATTCCAAGACGTTTCAAGATCTACCCTCTTAGCCAGAAGGGAATTGAAGCCTGTCACAGACCAACTTAGGGTGCGCTCCATACGATATAGATGGGGATACCCATTTGCACTGCACGTTCGAGCGGATAACAGATCCCTGAGTATTTCTACCCCGGAGGATGTACCGGATTTTCTACAAGCACTGGAACTATCGCCAGTTACTGTACGGGGCTGGTTTGGAGGAGACCCGAATGCGCCTCCCCCACCGTTACCACAGCGCCAACCATGGCGCACTGCTCGACGGGACCGTCGACCCCCCTAGATACAACATGTGGAGCAGACCGCAGTTCTACGGACCCTCCATGAGGGGATTGTCAGGCCTTCCACGATGCGGACTGTTTTTTTTTTCTTCATTTGACCTCAATGGCTTGCCCGGGTGTTCTGTTTCTTTGGTCTCCGACCGATCTAGGAGTACTGGTTGTAGACTGGTTAGGTCTGCAGGTTTTTCAACCGGCAAATGTACGGTTTTTTTTTTTTGCCGCTTCCCCGCGCGGTGATGAATTTTTTATCTCAATAGGGAGGGGTTTTTTCCACTACAATCTTTTTCATAAAATATCCCGCAAGGGACTTAGTCCATTTTGGGCTTCTGCGCCAATGCACAAGGTTTAATTTTTGGTTATGTTTAGTTTGTTTGTTTAGTTTTTACGACGCACTATACGGTCTTGATGATATTGTATATTCCTCTGGGAGAATGCTGGTCTTTCAATTGCTCAACTCCATTTTCACTCTGGTTACGTCAGGAGCTCTGATTCACCGTAGTCCCTGCCATGGCTGATTTGCAATTTATTACTCTTAATGTGAGAGGCCTTAACCATCCGGCTAAACGCCGTATGGCATTACACGACCTACAACGTATGAGAGGGGAAGTGGTGTTCTTGCAGGAAACACATATTTGCAGTGATACGTCCGTTCGTTTAGATTCTCGTTATTACCCTCACTGTTTCTCTAGTAACTTCTCCAATTCTAAATCACGAGATGTGGCCACCCTAATAGTGGCACATGTGCCTTTTACGTGCCAGGCGCAATGCTCTGACCCGGGGGGTCGTTATCTATTTGTAAAAGGCCTCTTGGGGTCTATGCAAGTTACCCTGGCCAATTACTACCTCCCTAACATTAAGCAATGTACATTCTTAGACAGAATCTTGACGAAACTGGAAAAATTTGCGGAAGGCACGTTGATATGCGGAGGTGATTTTTAATGTTTCACCTGAGTATTTAGATAAATCCTTGCAAGTGAAGCTAACGGAGACGGAAGCTTAGGCACTGGATGCCCCTTTTAACTTGAGTGAGCTTGCGGCGGCCTTGAAGGCAACCCCCACTGGAAAGAGTCCGGGCCCGGACGGATTTTCTATAGCCTATTACAAAACATTTCTACCCCTATTAGGTCCCCACTTACTTAATTCCCTGAATGCCCTAGAAGATAAAAAAGGTTTCCCAAAATCAGCACTTGAGGCAACGATAGCCCTCATCCCGGGAAGGATCCTACGCTATGCCAAAATTATCGCCCGATCTCGCTAATTAACAATGATATTAAACTAATGGCAAAGATGTTGGCTATGCGTTTGAGCCCTTTTTTACCCTCCCTGATCCATCCTGACCAGGTAGGATTCGTCTCTCAGAGGGGAGCACGTGATAATACCTACGGGCTATCAATTTGATTCATAGAGCGCACACCGCGCACTTGCCAATGGTCCTTCTCTCTGTCGACGCTGAAAAGGCGTTCGACAGAGTGGACTGGACCTTCCTGATGGCTGTCCTGGAGAAGTTTGGCTTAGGTCCAAGATGGCTGACCTGGATTTCAGCATTATATAATAACCCGACGGCAGTCCTCAGAATTAATGGGGTGCTTTCTACACCGATAGCGATCTCCAACGGTACGCGCCAGGGTTGCCCCCTATCCCCGCTCTTATTCATCATGGCTCTGGAACCATTCCTACAACAGATTAGGGATAACGAGAATATTCAGGGCGTAACTTTACCTTTCCACCATTATAAAATTTCTGCATTTGCAGACGACATACTCCTTACCTTACTAAACCCAGTCAGCTCTACTGAGGCCTTTTTGCAAGAGGTTGAGAAATATGCCGAAGTGTCGAACTTCAAAATTAATACAGATAAATGCGAAATGATGGGGGTGGGCATAACATCACTTACTAAGGCGGCGCTGCAACGCTTGGCCCCGTTTTCTTGGCCTACTAAGGCTATCCAATACCTAGGCATACAGCTCCCGTCGGATTTGTCATCTTTGTTTGACCTTAATTATGTTCCTCTACTTAACCGGGTATCTCGTGACCTTAAAGACTGGCATAAACCGCAGTTCTCTTGGTTCGGACGTATTAATATTTTAAAAATGACAGTTCTGCCAAAATTCTTGCATCTCTTCCAGACTTTGCCTATTGCTCTACCTTTATCCTTTTTTAGTTCCCTGAAAACCATCTTTCTGAAATTTATATGGAGGGATAATAGACCACGGATATCATACGATGTCCTCGCCCGCCCTAAATCGGGAGGGGGCCTGGGTCTACCACATCTAGAACTTTATTATGACGCAGCATTAATGACGAGACTTAGCGACTGGTCGATGTCACCCCCTAAAACTGTGGGTACATTTAGAACAGCTTTTTTTCAAGGTTCCTATAGTCTCAGCCCCATGGCAAACTGTGCCCATAGAAACGTTAGTCCCCACTCCACACCCAACAATCATCCAGACGTTAAAGAGATGGCGTAAATACCGCACACTTCCGGGTTTATCTCCCTTGCCTTCTTTACTGACTCCGATTACCCATAATCCAGACTTTCTCCCAGGTAATGCCCTGTCCTTTCTAGGATTGGACTATGATGGCCCGTACGTCCCTCTTCAGGCCTGTATTGGATCGGAAGGTCTGCTCTCTTTTACTGACCTGCTGGGAGACCGCTTGAGTACACCATTATGGAAGTATAACTATCTGCAATTGCAACACTTTATTACTACACAGATACTTCGGGCTGGCGTTCCTGTACCTACGGCTCTGACTACTTTTGAGACAATATGTATTTCAGATCCACCACCTCCACATCTACTCTCATATATGTACTCTCTTTTAATCGACAGCTCGGTTTAAAACTCTACCCTCCTACACAAATAAATGGTCATCTGAACTCCCTCAACCATTGACTCCTGAGGAGTGGTCGACGGCATTTCAGGTGACGTTTCGCTCCTCCCGGGCTCTTAATGTACAGGAAACTAATTACAAATTGATTTCTAGACGGTACTTGACTCCAACTCGCCTACACGCTATATATCCAGCGGTCTCTTCTGATTGCTGGAGATGTCAAAGACATAGGGGTACGTTTCTACACATTTGGTGGGACTGTCCTATCATACAATCGTTTTGGGAGGTGGTCTGGACGTATATTAAAGAGGTAACGACTTTAGACTTGCCATTTCATCCTAAAGTGGCCTTGCTACATGTCATCCCCATGTCAATAGATAAATATGTGAAATCGGTGTCAGTACACTTACTTAACGCAGCGAGAGCATTAATCCCAAAATACTGGAAACAATTGTCACCCCCCACGGTCTTTGATTGGATTGATATAGTAGAATACGTTAGGGAATTGGAAGAATTACATTACACTCTCAAACAAGACTTTGACACATATTTTAGGACATGGTACTGGTGGACGGAATTTAGATCCAAACATAGGCGAACGGCTCGGAGCTCATCGACACAGGTTCAGACTCAGGTGACCGCCATATCAGTTCCAGATTCTTCTGTGCAGAATGGCACCCAGGTGTAATATCTCCACAAGTATAAGTTCGAACAGTGAAAATGGCAGTATAAGAATAGCTTTAGTGATAAACTTTTCTTATAAAAATAAAATAAAAAGAGGAAAAAACAATTATATGTGTTATATGTGTGTTTTGTTTATTCTTTTAAGTTATGGATAAAATGGATTGGTGATACCTTTCTGAATGCTTATCCAACCTCAGATACTATCTGCATTTGATACCCTATATTTTAAGCTCATGTATGATATATATGTCGTTGCTCTGGACATCATTTTGTGAACTTCGTCACCACTAATTGTTGTTTTTACTATGCTACAAAACTTAATAAAAATTATATTACGTAAAAAAGATATCTCTACACAATGCACATGTAAACATGTAGCAGTGAATAGATTTCCTACACATTTATTTTCTGGGTTAATCTGTATACAGTCAGGTCCAGAAATATTGGGACATCGACACAATTCTAACATCTTTGGCTCTATACACCACCACAATGGAGTTGGAATGAAACAAACACAATGTGCTTTAACTGCAGACTGTCAGCTTTAATTTGAGGGTATGTACATCCAACTCAGGTGAACGTTGTAGGACTTACAGCAGTTTGCAGATGTGCCTCCCACTTGTTAAGGGACCAAAAGTAATGGGACAGAATAATAATCATAAATCAAACTTTCCCTTCTTAATCACAGCCTGAAGTCTGGAACGCATAGACCTCAAAAGACGCTGGGTTTCATCCCTGGTGATGCTCTGCCAGGCCTCTACTGCAACTGTCTTCAGTTCCTGCTTGTTCTTGGGGCATTTTCCCTTCAGTTTTGTCTTCAGCAAGTGAAATGCATGCTCAATGGGATTCAGGTCAGGTGATTGACTTGGCCATTGCATAACATTCCACTTCTGTCCCTTCAAAATCTCTTTGGTTGCTTTTGCAGTATGCTTTGGGTCATTGTCCATCTGCACTGTGAAGCGCCGTCCAATGAGTTCTGCAGCATTTGGCTGAATGTGAGCAGATAATATTGTCTGAAACACTTCAGAATTCATCCTGCTGCTTTTGTCAGCAGTCACATCATCAATAAATACAAGAGAACCAGTTCCATTGGCAGCCATACATGCCCACGCCATGACACTACCACCACCACGCTTCACTGATGAGGTGGTATGCTTAGGATCATGGATCCTTCTCTATACTCTTCTCTTCCCATCACTCTGGTACAAGTTGATCTTGGTCTCATCTGTCCATAGGATCTTGTTCCAGAACTGTGAAGGCTTTGTTAGGTGTTTGGCAAACTCTAATCTGGCCTTCCTGTTTTTGAGGCTCACCAATGGTTTACATCTTGTGGTGAACCCTCTGTATTCACTCTGGTGAAGTCTTCTCTTGATTGTTGACCTTGACACACATACACCTACCTCCTGGAGAGTGTTTTTGATCTGGCCAACTGATGTTAAGGGTGTTTTCTTCTATGGTGGATGACCGAAGAATTCTTTCCCTGGTGTTGTTTTCCGTGGTCTCCCAGGTCTTTTGGTGTTGCTGAGCTCACCGGTGCGTTCCTTCTTTTTGAGAATGTTCCAAACAGTTGTTTTGGCCACGCCTAATGTTCTTGCTATATCTCTGATGGGTTTGTTTTGTTTCTTTAGCCTAATGATGGCTTGCTTCACTGATAGTGATAGCTCTTTGGATCTCGTCTTGAGAGTTGACAGCAACAGATTCCAAATGCAAATAGCACACTTGAAATTAACTCTGGCCTTTTATCTGCACATTGTAATTGGGGTAATGAGGGAATATCACACACCTGGCCATGGAACAGCTGAGAAGCCAATTGTCCCATTACCTTTGGTCCCTTAACAAGTGGGAGGCACATCTGCAAACTGCTATAAGTCCTACACCGTTCACCTGAGTTGGATGTACATACCCTCAAATTAAAGCTGACAGTCTGCAGTTAAAGCACATTGTGTTTGTTTCATTCCAGCTCCATTGTGGTGGTGTATAGAGCCAAAGATGTTAGAATTGTGTCCATGTCCCAATATTTCTGGACCTGACTGTATTTGTGTTTTGTTTTTAATATCTTGAATTTTATTACTTTGAATTTTTACAGCAGGTACAGAAATACATGTCCTGTTCTTGAACCCAGGACATACTTGAAAACAAGAGACCTCTCAATTTATCCTTCCTGGAAAAATCCTAAATAAATAAATGACAAAAGACTATATAGGAAGTAGATTACACGTCACACTGCGGTACTTTTCAGCCAATCGTATGCAAGCAGCTCACAGGAGGCCACGATTATAATACAGCGGAAATCACATACAAGGCAAATCATGAATATATAATAAAGATTGCATCACAGAATTCCCAGAAATGAGGTAACATCCAGTAAATGAAACGTAACCAGCCACTAGAGTATCAGGAACAGGTCTTTGAGGTGGGCTCACCTTTGCATAGAGGGGAGCATAGATAACTTAGCCACTACTTTAAATTCCTACCAAGTTCTCCGTACACATCCAACATAAATAAGAAACAAAGTTAACTCCTTTCAGCCATGACCAAAGTTGGACGTCGTACTGGAATCCCATGACCAGTAATGGATTGGTGGCAGCTCTGGCTCTTTCACAGAGCTGGTTATCGAAAGAGAGGGAGTGCACAGCCCAGCAATGGTTTGCTTTTCCCCCAAATGTGTGAAGAGACTTCTCTGCACCACAGCCTGTGCCAGAAAGATAAAGGTCTATGGTGATTTGAATGTGCAATAAATAAAGACATAAAGCAACCCTTTTAATGGAATCAAGCATTTTCAGCACAGAACGTTTCAACAGCGCCGCACTAATAACGCAAAGAAAGCGCGCCGCACTAATAACGCAAAGAGAGCGCGCCGCACTAATAACGCAAAGAGAGCGCGCCACACTAATAACGCAAATAAAGCGCGCCGCGCTAATAACGCAACGTGAGCACGTCGCGCTAATAACGCAAAGAGAGCGCGTCGCACTGATAACGCAAAGAAAGCGTGTCGCACTAATAACGCAAAGAGAGCACGTCGCACTAATAACGCAAAGAGAGCGCGCCACACTAATAACGCAAATAAAGCGCGCCGCGCTAATAACGCAACGTGAGCACGCCGCACTAATAACGCAAAGAAAGCGCGCCACACTAATAACGCAAATAAAGCGCGCCGTGCTAATAACGCAACGTGAGCACGTCGCGCTAATAACGCAAAGAAAGCGCACCGCGCTAATAACGCAGAGAGCGCGTCGCACTAATAACGTAAAGAAAGCACACCGCACTAATAACGCAAAGAGAGCGCGTCGCACTGATAACACAAAGAAAGCGTGCCGCACTAATAACGCAAAGAAAGCGCACCGCACTAATAACGCAAAGAAAGCGTGCCGCACTAATAACGCAAAGAAAGCGTGCCGCACTAATAACGCAAATAAAGCGCGTCGCACTAATAACACAAAGAGAGCACGCCGCACTAATAACGCAAAGCGAGCGCGTCGTGCTAATAACGCAGAGAAAGCACGCCACACTAATAACGCAAAGAAAGCGCACCGCACTAATAACGCAAAGAAAGCGCACCACACTAATAACGCAAAGAAAGCGCACCACACTAATAACGCAGAGAAAGCACGCCGCACTAATAACGCAAAGAGAGTGCGTCGCACTAATAACGCAGAGAAAGCGCGCCGCACTAATAACGCAAAGAAAGCGCACCGCACTAATAACGCAAAGAAAGCACACCACACTAATAACGCAAGAGAGCGCGTCGCACTAATAACGCAGAGAAAGTGCGCCGCACTAATAACGCAAGAGAGCGCGTCGCACTAATAACGCAAAGAAAGCGCGCCGCACTAATAACGCAAAGAAAGCGCGCCGCACTAATAACGCAAGAGAGCGTGTCGCACTTTCCCCTCTGTCGGTCACTTTATATTAAAGCCCGTCCCCACGCGGGAGTGTTGCCAGTTTCTGAATGGGACGCCGCAGAGAAATTCCCCAAATCAGCCGCTGACGCAGCGAGAGGTAAGAGGACAATTAGTGGGATTTGTAGCAGTTCACCGGCCGAGTCATTATGCCGAGAGAGTGTAATTAAGAGATCAGAGTAATATGTCCTGAAGGGATCCTGACACAGGGAAAATAAGAGCATTCTACCAAAAATGACACGGAACGGCTTCTAGATAAATAGAATTTCATGCAGGAGCCGCGCAATGTGAAGGTCTGGTCAGCAAACGCTTTCATGTCATTCACGGCTCTATGCGGGACTGATCGCTGGTGAAATACATCTCTTAAACTGCCTTCTCAAAATACATGAAAAGGTAGAACTTTAGGGAAACATTAAGGGCTCTGTGAACTTCTTCGCGCAAACGTTAACGCGTGCGCCAAAACGCATTAACGCGAGGGGGAAAAACCCTGTGCGCAGAACGACGTATTACAACGTCCGCGCAAAAAGTGCGCATTAACGTCTAACGCGGGTGAACCTACGCGTACCCTTTGCGAGCGTAATGTACTGTGTGCGTCCTATACTTTTAACATTGTGAGCGCAAATGCGTTTGTGCGCTGGTATGCGGATGGTATTACAATCTATGCGCAAATTTTAATGCACAGCGTTTACGCGCATAATTTTAACGTCTTTGAAAACCTGGTGGTAACGGTAAATCTGAACTTTCTGGAAGGACCCAAATACACCAGCACAAAAAAAATAAAAAAAAAAAATACTGCACAGTATAGTTACACATTCTACACATACCCAAACAATAAAATGGAGAAATTGTGCGTGGTTTTACTATTGCTGCAGCATATATACTCAGATTGACTTTGGCAGGCACAAAAACTGAATGGGAGACAATTGTTGTTCTTAATTCAGATTCTCTGAATCGCGTGAAAAAACAGCCCGCCCACTGATTTCTGCGCGCAGCGTTAATGCGCGTCTTTTTTACGCACGTTATTTTTTTTGACGGATGGAAAAATGCGCTCGGATCTTAATTCCAGCGTTAATTTACGCGCAAAGAATTTAATAGAGCCCTAAATCTCTTTCCTCCAACCGCGGTGCAGAGTAGACATGTGCACAGCACAAAATTTCGTTTTGAACTAATGCATTAGTACTAAAATGCAATTTATTTAGTTGCTAAAGAAATTCGTTTTCAGTTATTTAGTATGAAAACTAATTTCATTCATCCGAAAACCAATGGATACAATTACTATTGTAGTGGCTCCTCAGAGGGCTGAGATCGCTGCTTGTTACAGTATCTCTCACTCTCAGCACAATGTGGGCCATATTATATAGCTGGTGCTAACTTAACCAGAGCTGTTGTAAACTTCCCAGAGCTATTATAGCCTATGGAGGTTTTCAGTTACAACAGCTCTGGTTAAGTTAGCACCAACATTGCAATACTGCCCCGTGTCAGGCAAAGCTGTTACAATAACTGACTGCTGCTCATCACAGCGCTCAGAGTTTCAGTAAAACTAGTAAATAATATTTTTATATATAAGACGTTAGAACAATATTATTTTCTTGTTTTACTGAAACTCTGAGCGCTGTGATGAGCAGCAGTCAGTTACTGTAACAGCTGAGCCTGATGCATTGTACTGAGAGATAATGTAACAAGCAGCCGATCTCCGCGCTCACAGCCACTGGATTTAAAGGGCTAAAAAAAAAAAAAGGCTCCTCTCTGTATAATGTTTAGAACATCCTCCTGCATTAATTAATACCCCTCTCTGTATAATGTATACAACATCCACCTGCATTAATTAATACCCCTCTCTGTATAACATATAGAACATCCTCCTGAATTAATGTCCCTCTCTGTATAGAACATCTTCCTGCATTGGCATGTGGAGGGTGCAGAACTTCGGATGTTGCGATGTTGCGCTCTTCATTGCTGGTCTCCTTCACTCATCAATATAATATCACAAAGAGGACTGAAACTAAAATGTAGTGCATTTTATTTTAGTTTCTTTCGTTTTTTGTACTGAGCAGTTTCGTTTCTCTTGAGTCATACTAAAACTAAATTATCCCAAAATTCGGACTAAATCGCTTTAGTACTAAAACGAATGCACATGTCTAGTGCAGAGTGGCTTTACATATTGGAGGGGCAAGGGGGGTGCACAAGGTGCAAGTGCACCCCCGAGCAAGAGGCTGGCAAGTTGCATGCCGAGCTTGCCCACAGCCAGCCGAGGCATAGAGCAGTTTAGGTGGCAGCTGCTGTCCAACGCCTCGAGCAGCTTACTCAGACTCCACACCATTCTGACGTCTCCACGGTCTCATCGGGGCGCAGGGCACGCTCTAACTCATTTCTGCTGAACTATGCACTACCCCAACTTATTTTAACCCCTGTGCCGCTCCGCGTCGGCGCAATAAAAAGCATATTGTGGTGTTTTTTTCTCCCGTCTTTTTATATACACGTGTGAAATGGTGACAGGAAGCTGCACGGCATAAATAAAAGATATTCAAAGCTGACAGCTGATCAAGTCTGCAGAGAGCGAGACAACGCTTAATAAACCCGAAACGTACGGCTGACGCCACCGAGCGCGTCCGAGCGAGTCGTGGAGGGTTTGGGTAGGAAGTATTGTTATGGTAAACCCCGTGACCTTCCATCTGGACTCAGGTGATGAAGGAAAGCGATGGAAGACGGCCAGGGAATGAGACGGCAAGATGCAGCGCGCCAAGAACAGGAAACCAGAGACGCGAGGAAGACAAAAGAATAAAAATAAAGTCATTTGTGCAACGAGAAAAGGAAAAAAGAAAAAAAAAGGTTTATTCCAGGGATCTTCTGGAGGGATAGATATATAATCGCAGGACGTAGACACTGGAGCATGGCGCCCATGGTTTCACAAAATTACACAGCCATAACAGGGCCAGAGCATCATGGGACATGTAGTCCAATATGTATGTGGCGTATACACTGGAGGCATCGGCCTTGGTTATTACTGCAGGAGGAAATAATGTCCGCACATTAAGCAGCAAGAGGTGCAATATACATGCATGAAAAAACTATACCTAAACATAGGGATACCAGCAGCATCTTTATCCAGGGAAGGGTTCTTTCGCTTTTAACCCTTTCAAGTGTATATACAGCTTTGCATTGTAGTATAACGAAAACCAGATAGTAGCATATAATATCCCATCCGCATACCTTTAATACAAGAGTAATGTGTCGCCCCAGGGAGAAATGTGAGCTCTGTCTCCAGACACCCTGTATAAATGATACAAAAGGAGCAGCCCCCACCCTCACTGTAACAAACTTTACCGCTGCATTACAGCAGCCAGGGATGTGTCAGAATACAGGGAGAGATGTGGGGTCAGTCACTGCTGTACAGGGATAAGATTCAGGGGTTATAATGAGTGAAAATCCCTGTACAGATACAAAAGGTGTTCCTGTAATTGCCATAGAATATATGGAGGGCCAAGGTTGCCGATGCTTGCTTTAAAGGGTCCTCTAGTTGGGGGTAGGATGGTTTGTGTCAAGGTTCCCTTCCTTCAGGTGTATACAAACCGTACACCTAGAAGTGAATCCAGGTCATGGTAGTAAATGCAGAACACTAGCGCTGCACGAGAGAAGTCATGGAAACCCACGCTAACCACTGGAAAATAAAGTTACACATGTAGCGTGGCGTCCCATAATGCAGGGCGACGGGGGGGGGGGGGCGCACAGGCGGAGGAAACAATCTGAAGCGAGAGATAAAAGGATTTCATGGGGAAAAGATGTGCTTTATGTTACACACAGGAAAACATAAGCAAGTAGAATGTGAGGTGGCCCATCTTTGGCTTGGACTGTGTCTTTGATGTATCCTTGTGGCCAGTGAAGCGGCCGCGGTGCGCACAATAAATCCATTTCCTGGGGAAGCCGCATGTGCCGGCTCTGACACTTTGCGTATATCCTGACGTTGAGCCGAGTGACCCACATACCTGCTCTTTCAACAGAAGGGCCACACGCTCAAAGAGCTGGCTGCCGTCGATGGAGGTCAGGGCGATGTACAGGAAGAGGCCATACAGGACCGGTTTGGGGATCCATTGCAGTGGATACGGCAGGAGGAAGAGGGAGAGGCCCACCAGGATGTTGGCGATCAGCGATGTCAGCCTGGTCTCCTTCACGCTCACGATGCTGTGGGGACACAAAGAGAAGATTAATGGGGTGATGACGGGACGCCGTGCGACTAAGAGAATCTCCTGGCTCGTGTATCTGCATTAATGTAATGTATCCATATCCTCGTGCTGTAACGACCGGCAACCCCGGCATCCAATACAGAGCGCAGGCATCGCTAGGAATAGCTCAGGGACCGCCGGGATGTGCACACAGCGTGAAATGAAAAGACCAGGAGATACAATACAGGGCGCACATACCAGAGAAATACCGTTACTCCAGAATGGAAAAATGCCACCGCCTCGCCATGCTTTGCAAATCGGGAACGAGGTGGACACGGCTTCCGACGTGTGCAATGAGATGAAAGGAGCAGATGGCGAGATGTATGAAAAAACCAGCACGCCAAATCAGAGGCACAGCGAGGTGACCGGGGGCAAGTACTCCTGCGGCCCCCGCCCCCATGTTTTACATGAAATAATGCACAGTAACACATTATGCCGTCACTTCCAAATTTGCTCACAGTGTCGGAAATGAGAAGGTGAATTCGTGCAGTGACCTTATATGCATTATAAATTAATAACGCCGCTGCCCCAGGCCGCGTTCACACTGGGCGACATGAAAATCGTACGTTTTTCATATTCGCGATATTGTGCGATAATATAGCGCGATATCGCACAACACCACCAATGCAAATCGCGAAATAGCAAATCGCAAAAAAAGGGTTATGTACCGGCGACATGCTACAGGCAACATTTTTCTTTTGGAGAAAGGATTTTACCAGGAAGGATACATTGAGATTTCTCTCGTTTTCAAGTATGTCCTGGGTGGTGAGTATGTACCGTTAGTGTCCTTGGGTAAGACACCTTACTGGAGAGGTGCTCGCTGGGATCGCACCCATGTCTCCACAGGCTCTCTCCATGCAGAGCAGTGATGTTACCTCTACTCCACCCAGCCGACATGGAGCTGTGAGATGTGAACAGCTCCATTGAAATGCAATGGAGAAGCTACATAGAGCGATATCGCACGGAAATATGCGCAATATCACGGCAAAAACTACACGATAAATCGTTTAGTGTGAACTGGGCCTTACAACAGAAGGAAAAAAAAAATGTTTTGCAAATTTTATTTACTACACATTATATGGTCATGTTTGGTATCATTGGAAAGGCCAGACTCTATCCTTTCCAGCAACACTTCACTTGACCTTGTAAGGAGTGCATTATGGTGATGCAGCTTTCCAAAGGAACCCCCTGCGCTCCTCGCAGCAGATTAAGTTTTCAAAGAAACAATGCATAATAACGTATTTCTCCATCCCTTCCATACTTACTGCTGCTGTGGGAAATGAGAAGGGGAGGTAAAGCAGCAATATTATTCACTTTATCATTGAAAAGAGAACAATACTGCTGCTTTTGGAGACATACAGATTATATGGTCAGGTTTGGCATCGTTGGAAAGGCCAGGATCTGGCCATTCCAATGACTCCATAAAAAGTACCTCCTATGTTAAACACTTTTGGGGGAAAAAAAAACATTAAGAAAATATTTGTATTATTTTTTATTATTTTCACAGACTACTTGGTCTGACCTTTCCACGAACACCATAACCGATCTTGTAGGTTACACGGTTCAAGAGAGACGGGAGTCCAAAGGACCCAAGCATCGCTTTAATTGGATTCCCCTCCCAAGCAGGGGAACTTCCTCTTTATGACATCATCGTGCACATGCGTGTTGACGCCAGGGGGCAGTCCCACAGCGAGGGCTGACATGCAAGAAGTCAGCCTGCAGTGGTTGAAGCCCCAGATCGGTGGGCAACACAACGTTCCCCCCTGCTTGCGGCATCCCACCGTCAGACGACTGGGAGCAATTGCCCCCCCCTCGCTATGCCACATCACTACTGCAAGTTTTAGGCCATAAAAAGCCGAGAGCCCTATTCCATTCCTGATGCGGAGACGGTAAGCAGGATAACATACGCCTGCAGATTTTCCCTTATAGCCTCCACGTTAACGTCGTATTCTGGGGTAAGTGCTATTATTATTATTATTCTTTATTTATAAAGCGCCAGCATATTCCGCAGCGCTGTACAATAAGCACAGTACAGACAGGGTTACAATACATTGAACAACATTTGACAAACAGTACAGGAGGAGATGAGGGCCCTATTCCCGTAGGAACTCACAATCTAGGAGGGTTGGGGTTGGAAACAGGAGGAGAGGACTGCAAGGTGAGAGTGATTGATGGTTGCGTCAGTGAGTTGGGTGGTAGGCTTCCCTAAATAGGAATGTTTTCAGGGAGCGTTTGAAGGAAGAGAAGTTAGGGGAAAGTCTGACAGCACGAGGGAGAGTGTTCCAGAGAGTGGGGGCTGCGCGTGAGAAATCCTGCAGTCTATCATGGGAAGAGGTGATGCGGGGAGAAGCTAGGCGCAGGTCACGGTTTGATCATAGGGAGCGGGCTGGGGTGTATTTGGTGATTAGTGAGGACAGGTAGTGGGGAGCTGAGTTAGTGAGGGTTTTGTAGGTAAGGATAAGGATTTTTAACTTAATTCTGCAGTGGATGGGGAGCCAGTGAAGGGACTCGCAGAGGGGAGCGGCAGAGACAGAGCGGCGGGTGAGGTGAATTAGCCTGGCGGAGGCGTTCAGGATGGATTGTAGGGGGGAGAGGCGGGACAGAGGGAGGCCAGATAAGAGATTATTGCAATAGTCGAGTCGGGAGATTACCAGGGCGTGTATGAGTTGTTTTGTGGTGACAGCGGTAAGAAATGGCCGAATTCTGGAAATATTACGCAGTTGGTATCGGCAGGAGGAGGAAAGAGACTTGATGTGGGAGATGAAGGAAAGAGCAGAGTCCAGTGTAACTCCAAGACAGCGAACTTGGTTTGATGGGGAGATGGTGATACCCTCCAACGTGATAGAGAAGTCAGGAGGTGGGGAGGCATTGGAGGGAGGAATAAGTAGGACCTCAGTCTTTGACATGTTGATCTTTAGGTGGTGGGAGGCCATCCAGGAGGAGATGCCAGATAAACAGTCACTGACTTTTGAAAGGACAGGGGGAGAGAGATCAGGGGTAGAGAGGTAGATCTGAGTGTCATCAGCGTAGAGGTGGTAATTAAAGCCAAAGCTGTTGATGATTTTGCCCAGGGAGGAGGTGTAGATGGAAAAGAGCAGAGGACCAAGGACAGAGCCTTGAGGTACACCAACAGATAGAGGCAATGAAGAGGAGGAGTTACCAGCAAAGGACACACAGAAGGACCTGTTGGATAAATAGGAGTCAACCCAAGCAAGTGCAGTGTCACCGAGACCCAGAGAGTTGAGGGTCTGTAGAAGGAGGGGGTGGTCAACAGTGTCAAAAGCAGCCGAGTCAAAAGCAGCCGAGAGGTCAAGCAGGATGAGAATAGAATAGTGGCCGTGTTTTTTAGCAGTTATCTGATAGCAGTTGCTATCCTGGCGCCTCGTCCTGGAATCATGCGTAACGCTTGCCAATACCAGCAGCACTGCTCCGCCGCGAGAATCAGCTTGTGGAGTCCAAAGGACTCCAAGGAGCATTGCACGTCCCAGCCGCGAGCTCGCTCTCACAAGATTGCAGAGTGATCGTGGAAGGAGACTAGAAAATATTAATTTTTCCCAGTCTCACTCTGCTCCTGGTGACAAGAAGCCGTGGCCGCCCATTTCGCTGCAGGATGCGAGGAGAGTATGGGATTATTAGGGGTGGTTTTTAGAGAGTGTTAAATGATTTTACAGAATCCTTTAACAGCAGCTTTTAGGCGTTGCTAAAATTTGTCAATTCGCGTCCTGGCAGTAAATTGAGCCGGCACCTTTGAATACCTCGCTTGCCAGGATGGTAAAAGCGGATTGCAGCTCCTATACTTAACACGGGGCGCAAAGTACAGTAAGCTTGCGCAAGCTGCGGGCACAAACAGATTTCACCCCAGTTTAGCATCAAGATCGGAATATTGATGCCAGATCCAATCACCAAGGATTACATGTCGAGACGCTACATTAGCGCCAACTATGGAATAGAGTTTTGTGTTTCCAACCTTTGAGTTCTACATATAACATACACCCCCCCCCCACACACACCCCTTAAATTGCTCAGATCAGACTCCGTGGGAGTAACTCCATAATCACAGATTATATTGTTTTATAAAAGGCCAACATATACTGCAGCGCTGTACAATGCTACATACACACGGGTCACATGGGACGTGCACGCACCATCCTTCATCTTTGGTTAGAACGATGCATTTTATGGTTTGTGATGCGGTGTGTAAAGCCGCCATGTGTCACGCTGGTTACTTTATGACGTGTCTAATCTATGTTAATGGTGGTGGTTATTATCCCCCCCCCCCCACGTGTTAGACGGTTAGCCGTGGAGTGGTGATCTGCTATGGTCAGTGCGGTGACGTCTCTACGTCTGGAGCTAGAGATACTCACAGCGGCGGTGCTTTGCGTCCAGCAGAAACCGGGACGTTTCAGAGGAGCCGGAGGGCGCAGTGTCCCTAAATCCAGGGCACACAAAGGGCCTGTCTGCCATTTACAACGACAATGATCCACTTAGACTCAACCAGTGTGTTGGACGCCAGGCTGGCAATGCAGGTCTCATTACACATCTACCTAGCAGAGTCACATGAATATCACAAGGAGAAGACCCCCACCCCAAGGACCACCAGGAGAGCTTGTCCGCAATAGTGTAATCTGCACTGGTATTTCAGCTTTTGATTCTATGGGCAGAGCAGAGGGTCAGGGTCTCAATCGCCGTCCTTTGCTACTGTAGACCCAGTTAACCCCTTCACTACCAAGTGTTTTTTTTTTCCATTAAACCACTGACAAGACCCTATGGTTTTATGGAAAGTCGCGTTTACATTACCCGCACAGTATGAATGCACTGTATCATCCGCACAATACATTTATACAGTCAGTCAGCATATTGGACAGGCAGAGGGCTCCCTCCGCTGGCCAAAAAGTGCTACGACAGTTATAATTCAGTTTTGGCTCCGTCTTTCTGCGTACAGAAAAACAACGCCAAGCTGCTCAAAAAAGTTCCACCACAGTGATAGTCATGTCTGATGTGCTGAAACGTTAGGGACACGTTCTGGAGCCCATTTAAAAATTAACCATGTTTGTTATATACAAAATTCCTTTGCGCGGCTCCAGAACGTGACCAGATCGAGTGGATGGAGATCCCTCTTCCACAGCATAAAAAAAAAGACAAACTCTGAACCCCCAGATGTCTTTGAACTGCATCTATCATGATACTCTGGACATCTATTGCTTGCAGGGAATTCTGGGAATCAAAGGCAGCAAACATCTGCTTTGGCCAGAGTTGGAGATCCCGACTTTAGAAGATTAGGTCCTTCACTACTGTAATCTTTAATTCTAAAATGCTCAGCAAAAGACTCGTTATTCAGAAGTGTAAGTGTGTGCGCGGTGGAGTGGTGTGTGCGCGGTGGAGTGGTGTGGTGTGTGCGTGGTAGAGCGGGTGGAGCGCAGTAGAGTGGGTGGTGCGTGTGTGTTCATCCAAATGTAACCTGGAACAAGGTTTTTGAGGTTTGCTGACTTAAGGTCTATATACTGTAAGCAAATGCTGAGCTGGTAGCTCCCCCGCCATGACCTCTTATGGGAAGGGGGGGGGGGCCTGTTAGACTTTCCTTTTCTTCCCCTTCTGGAACAGTAAGAGGTTAACAAATTGAGTCACCCAGGATATTTGATGAATAACCCCTTCATTCTGTACGGTTTCTATGTTCATGCAATGAGGACAGACAATGGGATGGGGAGATCTGGCAGGAGAAGACCTTCCTGGAAAAAACGTTATGTATCAGGTCTCCACTGGAACCAGAGAACGTGGCTCCACCATGCACAAAACACCACAAGAACGCCTATTGTTTCCAGGAAGGCTAGTGACGGCATGTCAGCATCTTCAGCTGGATCAACGCATTCACTTGCGTCCAGGAAATACAGAAAGGTGCATTTGTCCAAGAATCCTTTAGAAAAGAATCATTTCCATCGAGTGGCAGAGCTCTTTATTCCATGTGAATGCTCTGACCTCCGAGCGAGGTGACCGGGTAGGAACGGGGACGTAAATGAGGCACACCGCCGAGAGACGAGGAATAAAACAGCCCGTCTTCAACAAAAAACAATCTACAGTCAGGTCCAGAAATATTGGGACATCGACACAATTCTAACATCTTTGGCTCTATACACCACCACAATGGAGTTGGAATGAAACAAACACAATGTGCTTTAACTGCAGACTGTCAGCTTTAATTTGAGGGTATGTACATCCAACTCAGGTGAACGGTGTAGGACTTACAGCAGTTTGCAGATGTGCCTCCCACTTGTTAAGGGACCAAAGGTAATGGGACAATTGGCTTCTCAGTTGTTCCATGGCCAGGTGTGTGATATTCCCTCATTACCCCAATTACAATGTGCAGATTAAAAACCCAGAGTTCATTTCAAGTGTGCTATTTGCATTTGGAATCTGTTGCTATCAACTCTCAAGACGAGATCCAAAGAGCTGTCACTATCAGTGAAGCAAGCCATCTTTAGGCTCAAGAGACAAAACAAACCCATCAGAGAGATCGCAAGAACATTAGGCGCGGCCAAAAACTGTTTGGAACATTCTCAGAAAGAAGGAACGCACCGGTGAGCTCATCAACACCAAAAGACCCGGGAGACCACGGAAAACAACTGTGGTGGATGACCGAAGAATGCTTTCCCTGGTGATGAAAACACCCTTCACAACAGTTGGCCAGATCAAGAACACTCTCCAGGAGGTATGTGTGTCAAAGTCAAAAATCAAGAGAAGACTACCGAGTAAATACAGAGGGTTCACCACAAGATGTAAACCATTGGTGAGCCTCAGAAACAGGAAGGCCAGATTAGAGTTTGCCAAACAACACCTAACAAAGCCTTCACAGTTCTGGAACAAGATACTATGGTAAGAGGAGACCAAGATCAACTTGTACCAGAGTGATGGGAAGAGAAGAGTATGGAGAAGGAAAGGAACTGCTCATGATCCTAAGCGTACCACCTCATCAGTGAAGCATGGTGGTGGTAGTGTCATGGCGTGGGCATGTATGGCGGCCAATGGACCTGGTTCTCTTGTATTTATTGATGATGTGACTACTGACAAAAGCAGCAGGATGAATTCTGAAGTGTTTCGGGTAATATTATCTGCTCACATTCAGCCAAATGCTGCAGAACTCATTGGACGGCGCTTCACAGTGCAGATGGACAATGACCCAAAGCATACTGCAAAAGCAACCACAGAGTTTTTGCTGCTCAGTAATTGAATGATTCAGTCTGCATTCCCAAGGTAATCCTTAAAACTAGGCATGCACCGAAACATAAATTTCCAGCCGATACCCGAAAATTCGGGATCGGTACGGACGAAAACCGAAAATCAGACATGAGAACCTGGGCCTGGAGGCCGGGGACTCGCCTGATCCCGAAGGATCGGCCAGGTCTCCAGGCCCAGGTTCGCATTGGCCGATTGGCCCTGAGCTCCAGCGGTGACAGTCCTCCGGCTGTCGCAGGCTGCTCGGCCGTCCTCCAGTCTCAGGCGAGCTCCAGGCCTGTTAGGGCAGTGGTCCCCAACCATGGTCCTCAGGGCCCACTAACAGGCCAGGTTTGCCAGATATCTGAAGCACAGCACAGGTGTTATGATTTGCTGCTCAGTGATTGCAGGATTCAGTCTGCTTTTCCCCATGGTGATCTACAAAATCTGGCCTGTTAGTGGGCCCTGAGGACCAGGGTTGGGGACCACTGTGTTAGGGGGACCTGAGCACTAAGGTTGGGGCACACTGGTCTACACTTGGTTACCAGTCCACAAACCAGCAGAATTAACCACCCGGCCAAAGTACTAAATGATGTAATGGTGTGGGTAAATTGCAGGTTGGCGGCTCCAGGCATGATGTTCAGCCCTCTCATTGTCATTGCCTTTTTTTTTTGTTTCAGCCAAGATAAGAACATTAACGTTTAATACAGTAACGTGTGTGTGATGGTTGGCGCTAAAGAGAGAAAAAAAAAAAAAAAAATGTTTTTTTGGACGGGTGCTGCCAATAAACTCCTCCAGGTAGTCTGTCCAACTGCCCAAAAAAGAACAAATATAGAAAATAAATGGAGTTGGAGAAGGGCGCGCCCAAACTTCAAATGGAGTAATAAATAAGAGAAAAGTCTGTGTAACTGATCTCTAGATAGTCTTGGCCGCTGGGCAGGTCTCTGCAAGCTTCGTAGCAAACCAGATGGTTAATAAGTAGTAATAACTTGACACAAGTCCCGTGGTGTTGAGCC
Organism: Leptobrachium leishanense; assembly: GCA_009667805.1. Lineage (NCBI taxonomy): Eukaryota > Metazoa > Chordata > Amphibia > Anura > Megophryidae > Leptobrachium > Leptobrachium leishanense. The sequence continues at coordinate 549,803,887 of CM019063.1, forward strand.
AATGTGGGTGAATAAAGCAAACAAATGTTTTTTTTTTTTTTTTTTTTCTGTTTTTTGTTTTTTTCCAAGCCTGGATCTTACCCAGTCAGAAGGTTCACCCCTCGGTAGTTCCGTCCCTCAAGATGTCACAAGATCATCAGGGTTGGTCTCTGAAATGCGCTTTATCCTCCTTAGGATGTCCGCAGGAAACTTCAAATAAATAGACCAGACACGAGAGTCTTAGACCTGGAGTTTGCTCTCATGGGCACGCAGTACTTCCAAGATGTGCTCCTTACGTCTGCCTCCTTTGAGCTCCACCGCAGATGGGGGAAAAAAATACTTGAATTTTTGAAGCTATCCCATTCAAGTATTTTTTTCCCCCATCTGCGGTGGAGCTCAAAGGAGGCAGACGTAAGGAGCACATCTTGGAAGTACTGCGTGCCCCGTGAGAGCGGACTCCAGGTCTAAGACTCTCGTGTCTGGTCTATTTATTTGAAGTTTCCTGCGGACATCCTAAGGAGTATAAAGCGCATTTCGGAGACCAACCCTGATGATCTTGTGACATCTTGAGGGACGGAACTACCGAGGGGTGAACCTTCTGACTGGGTAAGATCCAGGCTCAAAAAAAACAAACAAAAAAACCCCAAAAAAAAAACCATTTGTTTGCTTTATTCACCCACATTGGCTCAGCACCACGGGACTTGTGTCAAGTTATTACTACTTATTAACCATCTGGTTTGCTACGGAGCTTGCAGAGACCTGCCCAGCGGCCAAGACTGTTTATTTGAGCCATCTGATAAAGACTATCTAGAGATCAGTTACACAGACTTTTCTCTTATTTATTACTCCATTTGAAGTTTGGGCGCGCCCTCCTCCAACTCCATTTATTTTCTATTAACGTTTAATACGTCCGCCTTTGACCGGAGGTCAGTCATGGCCAAGGATGCCCACATGCCGAAGATATTGTAGACCAGGGAAATCAAACTCTGGCCCCCCAGATGTGGAACGCCTACAATTCCCAGAATTCTTTGAATGCAATCAATGGCCAGAAAATCATGGGCGTCGTAGTTAAGAAACATCTGGGGGGGGGGCAGAGTTTGAGAGCCCTGTTGTAGACTTTCCGAAGTGGTCATCTACGTCAATGATGGGAGCTGGCAATGGTCGAAGGGAAGCTATAACGGCTTTATTTCTTCTTAGCCAAAAGAAGGGGCAAATGACGAGAGCGCCCGACACCTCGGGACTCTAAATACACCATCTCGGGTTATTTGCAAGATCTTGATGTAAAATACTTCATCCTGCCAGATTTATCAAGAAAAGGAAATGCGAGAAGATACATTTTTGATTGAGGAACCGCCGGGATGACGGTGCAAGTCATGTGGCAACCTAGAACATGCGTCACCTCACCTTATTTGCCGCGCTGCCGGATAAACTGAAGGGATATCAGAACCAAGGAGCATAGTCTGTCCAGTCCAGTCCACAAAGCAAACTACTAATGGACCCAGAATAGAGTCGTTTTGTGGAGGTGAACCTTGACTCTCCCTTGCACATTACCCCACAAGTATAACTTATTCCCCTGTATTGGGTGTCCAAGGAGACTGAATGTAGCCAGCAGATATGGTGGGGTTACCTGATCTGGGGGCTCAGAGATGGTGGGGTTACCTGATCTGGGGGCTCAGATGGTGGGGTTACCTGATCTCAGGGCTCATAGATGATGGGGTTACCGGATCTGGTGGCTCAGAGATGATTAGATTTCTTATATCCATATAAACGTAACACATTGTCCTTTAGGAGTACGGCAATGACGACATATTCAATGATCAGGCGGACCCTGCACATTTCCATCAGTCCCAACCCCACACTCCGAGCTTCCTGATACTCACGTCTCATAGATGTGTCCGTGCTCCACTCGCTCCTCCACGTTGGCCAAGGCTCGAACATGCATGGGCGAGTGAGGGAAAGCGGCATGTATCCACGGCATCCCAAAAACGGAGAGGCCCGTGTTGATGAGCGCCACCAAAAGGAGATCCCAGTGGTAAGCCGTACCTTTAACCAACCTGAAAGGGAACGGACGTGAACTGTGAGAAGACTAAGGAGGGAACAGGGTTTCAAAACGCCATTTAACCTGCCTATGATTACTTATTGTAATGATCAGGGGAAAGAAGATGCATTGTATAGACAAACAAACAAACACACATTTATACAAGTTTTGTGGAGTAAGTAGAACGATGACACCTCAACGCAGGCGACTCCATATCACCAAAACGTTCAGTCATGTCCTCGTAAAGTGGGTATCAATCTCTGAATCTGCAGAGCAACCCAGATGTGAACCTTCCTTCTCATTTTGACTAGAGAGGCACAAGCTATACCCTCCTGAGGAGGACCAATAAAAGGCTGAAACTATCACAAAGGGTTACTATCACCCAGAGGAGGCTTCCTTGGCATTTTGGTACTGGTCAGCCTTTTGGGTGGATGCAGGAAGATTTGCATAAGGTAGAGCCCTCTTTGTGGCGCCATGTTTGTTTTGAGACATTAGTGGGGACACATTGTCCTTTCTCCATGTCCCTAGGACTCCGTCCATATATAAATTTTATAGCACACATTTCTCCCTAAACCGACTTTAAAGGCACTTTGATTATTTCATGCACCCTAGTCTTGGTTCCTCATCCTCACGGTTGACCGGACAGATGCTCCAGGTCACCGATCAGTTCCCAGCCGGCACAATGGTTCACTCGATTGATGGTGAAAATGTTAAACCCAAACCCTGTGTACGCCATTAAAACGGAAAAGACAATATGTGAGTGCAATAAAGCAGGGAATAAAGGCTGAGGTGAGGATGGGGCAGAGGGCCATGTGTTTTTTTTTTTGAGTTTCGTCTCTTGCTACAGGATTGCAGTGCCGTGGCACAGAGTGGAGAGAGTGGTACCTGTTCTCTGGTGCGTTGGTGAGCGACGCTACGATGTTCTGCTCAATGAAGAAAAGCATGGAGAGCAGGAAGCCCAGCCCCATGGCGCTGGTTATGGAGCCCATGGACAGAGATCCGATCGGGGCCAGCACAAACAGGCTCTCCGTATGGATGTAGTTAAACTTGGCAACTGCAACAACAAAAGTCAGAGCAGGGTGAGCAGAAGCCACCCCAGACGTATATACATTATATCAGCACTCAAAATTTCAAGTCCTAAGCTACTAGCCAAGCCTTAAATGTTACCTCGCCACCACTTGACCCACCTAACCCCTACCCTTACTCTTAACGCCGCCCTTAAACACAACCTCTTCAACTATCTTATGAAATTACACTGTTAAATGTTTCAGAATAAAGTTACAAAAATAAATAACATTAATACCCAGACATCAGACCCCAGATACATGTACACCCAGACATCAGACCCCAGATACATGTACACCCAGACATCATACCCCAGATACATGTACACCCAGACATCAGACCCCAGATACATGTATACCCAGCCGGAATATGCTGCGCAAACAGCACAAAATAATTTATTGTGCTGCCTGCGTGTGCATTTCCACTTCCACTCGCCCTCAATTTCCACTCGCCAAACGCGAGTGGAAGTTTTGAGCCCTGCATTATATACACACACAGTGCAAAGCCAGCTCCCAGTAAGAAGCGAGAGCAGGCAGCAGATCAGAAACATGTGAGGGGTGATCCTTCCTGAATATGTTAACATCACATGCCACCCACTTCTACTGCAACGCCAGTCCCTCCGGCTATCGGCCCCTGCCGGGACACCGGGTGCCTCTAGCTGCCACCCCCTGCCGGAATGCCGGTCCCTCCAGCTGCCACACACACTACTGGAACGCCGGTCCCTCCAGCTGCCATCCCTTGCTGGAAAGCCAGTCCTTTCAGCCATCACTCCTGCAGAAATGCTGGTCCCTCCGGCAAACTCCCCCTAAATAAAGCGGATTCCTCCAACTTCCACGCCTATTCAAGTTATTTAAATCTCCTTGACATTTTTTTTCTTCCAGCCTCCCATTGCGCTCTTTATTCCCAATAAAACGCACATAAATTGCACAAAGAGTTTATACAGTCAGTTAGAAGTTTGACGACGGCACGATTTTAAATAATGCCATTGTTTGCGCGACTTTTCTCTTTAAATTAAATAACTCCCACTATGTTCCAGCTCCCCTATTAATGCTCAACGTACACATATTTAACGTGTTCCACGGAACATTCTGTAACAGTCAGAATGAAAGCCTTTTATATAAAATAATAAGTCCTACAAAAGGAGTATTTGGCAGCGGAATAAAGGCATTTATAGACACATGGGCTTCCTTCTCAGCCATACATTTCCAAAGAACATCACGAACGTCACTGAGGGGAGAAGTTGGGAATTCCTGGCTCTGAGTGCATTTTCCTGGAGTGGAAACGGCATTCGGTTTTTTTGCCAGAGAAGCTGCTCAGTTCCTACATCCCGTTGTGTTTCGTCGACTCACCCACGCGTTGGTCAGCGGCACGTGAAAAATACGAGGGGAAAAGAAAAAAACACCTCACCCCCTTCCCCCAATTGACCAAATACCGCGCAGGTTCTCATTTTGACGTCCAAACACCTGCAGCGATGGCGACGGAGACCCTTCCTGTTATTTTGGTCATTTTTGTCAAGGTTTGACATTTTCCATGAAATTGCATTTTTTTTTGCTTTAAAACTTGTGCGTACATTTATTTATACATAGATTTGTTCTATTGAATAAAAGGGAGAAAAATGATGTTTCAGCCTGAACTTGTTTGTGGTAGGGAATTAAAAAGCCATCACAAAACAGATATTGGACACTCACTGGCAAATGTATCACAGCAATTCAAAGAACTGCATCCCAGAGCCCCTGTGCTGCATTCCCCATATGCAGCAAGGAACTCTGGGTAGGATATGCAAATGAACTCTGTCTCACTTTTATTGCATCCTGTGTCTGTATTTACACAGAACCCTTATATTTAGGATGCAATAAAAGTGAGACAGAGGTCATTTGCATATCCCACCCAGAGTTCCTTGCTGCATATGGGGAATGCAGCACAGGGGATCTAGGATGCAGTTCTTTGAATTGCGGTGATGTGCAGATGGCTTCTGCAATAATAAAAAAATAACACACACACACACACACACACACACATACATACATACAATATTATTATTAACACAGAAAATAAATGTAGGAAATATAGTCACTATGTTACAGGTGCATTCTGAATAGTCACTGTGTTACATGTTTACAGGTGCATTCTGTATATAGTCACTGTTACAGGTTTACAGGTGCATTCTGTATAGTCACTATGTTACATGTTTACAGGTGCATTCTGTATATAGTCACTGTGTTACATGATTACAGGTGCATTCTGTATAGTCACTATGTTACATGTTTACAGGTGCATTCTGTATATAGTCACTGTGTTACATGATTACAGGTGCATTCTGTATAGTCACTAGGTTACATGTTTACAGGTGCATTCTGTATATAGTCACTATGTTACATGTTTACAGGTGCATTCTGTATATAGTCACTATGTTACATGTTTACAGACGCATTCTGTATATAGTCACTATGTTACATGTTTACAGACGCATTCTGTATATAGTCACTATGTTACATGTTTACAGGTGCATTCCGAATATAGAAACCTAGAAAAATGTCGGCAGATAAGAACCTTTCGGCCCATCTAGTCTGCCCAATTACATGGATACTTTACCTGGATTTATCTTTTGTTTAGGATAGCCTTATGCCTATCCCATGCTTGCTTAAATTCAATTACTGTTTTGGCCTCTACCACTTCTACTGGAAGACTGTTCCATGTATCCACCACCCTCTCAGTAAAATAATGCTTCCTGATGTTACTTTTAAACCTTTGCCCCTCTAATCTAAGACTATGTCCTCTTGTTTTGCTACTTTGTTTCCTTTTAAATATACTCCCTTCCTCTACCTTGTGGATTCCCTTTACGTATTTAAATGTTTCTATCATATCTCCTCTGTCTCGTCTTTTTTCCAAGCTGTACATGTTAAGATCATTAAGCCTTTCCTGGTAACTTTTCTCCTTCAAGCCGTACACCATTTTAATGATTTGATGGCGTCTGGGAGGTTATTCTATAATTGCGGTGCTCTGTAGGAAAATGAGGATAGAGCCACTTTCTTTTTGTATTGTGGTATTGCAAGTAAGGTGCGGGTCCTGGATCGGAGGTTATAGGATGAGGGAATGCTAGGGGAAGCAGCCTATTCAGGTAGGGTGGCAGCTTCCCAGAAAAGCTCTTAAACACCAGGTTGGAAAGGTGAAGGGTGCGCCTGGATTCCAGTGATGGCCAGTTTAGCTCTTTTAACATGTCACAATGGTGGGTCATGTAGTTACATTGTAGCACAAAGCAGCAGAATGAGTTATACAATGTAGTAAGTTTATGAAGGTGCGTTTGCGGGCAGCTGCATACACTATATATATTATTTTTCCACACCAGGACAGCAGTACACAACTTTTACTAAGCAAAACAGGCGGTTGCTTCTTCGTGACAGATCCTACTGTAAAACCCCTTAGGAGAACCTTTTAGGAGATTAACTCACCAAGGACAGAATCCTGTTCCATTTGCTTCTTGACCTTGAAATCAATGGGAGCGCCGGGAAGGATTCTGTCCGCAGTGAGTTAATCCCATAAGGGTGATCATGAGGCATTTTACAGTAGTACGTGTCGCGATGGGAACATTGACGCTGTGACAGGCTTAACAATTTATGGCCTGCAGCAAACGAAAGAGCACTGAAAGGTCGTTGACATTTCGGTGCTGTCTGAATAACACCTTTTATTTGTTTAGTTATAACCTGGTCATGTTTGGTATCATTGGAGAGGAATCTCTTGCCCGGCTGGGGGGTGGATTCCAATACAACGTTAGTAACAAAGGGAGGCCCAGGAGGGAGGTCAGCCTCATCCACAAGAAGGCCGCGATCCGGTGCGGATCACGGTCCCGGCACTTAAGGCCGTAAGAGGAGCATCGCTAGAAAGGCTAGACGTTTCCAGTAAATCCATTTTTTTCTGTGACCTTTAGTGATGGGAAGCCTACTACGGTAACCGAGATGGTCTTTAATTTTGTTTTCATCGCGCCGCTCATGATTCCAGTGAGGGCCAAATCCAAAGCTCTTTTTCGGATCATTCCCTGTAAACCCTAGAGATGGTGGTGCGTGAAAATCTCAGTAGATCAGCAGTTTTTGAAATACTCAGACCAGCCTGTCTGGTGCCAACAACCACACCATGTTCAAAGTCACTTAAATCCCCTTTCTTCCCCATTCTGATGCTCGGTTTGAATCTCAGCAAGTCGTCTTCACCGGGTCTAGATTAGGGCTGTGCAATTAATTGCAAACGCAATCGAATCGCGATTTCCGACCCTGCAATTTCCAAATCGCATAAGGCTGCAATTTTCGGCTCCCTGTTAACTTCCGGCGGCATATTGCTTTGGGCACTCGCAGGGGGAACCACGTGACGAGCCACGTTCTCGCGGCTCGTCACATGGTTCCCCCAGGCGAGCGCCCAAGCTCCATGCTGCCAGAAGTTAACGGGGAGCCGAACATGTCGCGCACAGAGGTGCGCTGGGGCAGTGTCCATGAGCTGGGGCAGTATGTCCATGAGCTGGGGCAGTATGTCCATGAGCAGGGTAACCAAGTGTAACAGATATCAGTCACATCTGCCAATGCCGCTTCCTTGCTCGACCGCTGTGTCCTTCTCCAGTCCTTAGCCACAGCTTAAAGACAGATACACGTAGAGAGCCTTGTTAGCGTCCCCCAGAAATAAGCAGTGGCTGTAGATCTGGAGCTTTTCGTTGGCATTGCGAGCAGAGTATAGCTGTTAATCAGCTATTTATACCTTCCTGAGAGCAGGCTTACAGGAAGACTAATCTGATCAGCAGATTGTAACAAACAATGCTATTCTTTTATAATCACAATTATATCAACATGTTGCACACAAGAGAGGGCAATGAGCCAATATTGATTAGTCCTGCACCGTACAAAATATGCCTCTATACCCAAACAAAGTCCAAAATAACTTGCATCACACCAAGCATCATGGGACATTTACTTCAGAAACATTCGGTGTGCCAAGGTTCACCATCACTGGTATATGGTTTACTATAAGAAAGATGCAAGTTTACCAGTAAGAAAGAAAGAAAACAAAACAAAACAAAAAAAAACCAATCATTTTTGTCCATGGCCAAATTGGACACCTGTTCGGCTACGGATACATTTTGGCACACAAGGTCGAAATGAAGCACCTTTTTTCAATAGCCAAGATTAGAAATGAGGGTTAGGTCAGCTGTTTGAGCATGTTTCAGGGTTAGGGTTAACCAACATTCTGCTTCATTTTTAAGTATCAGACGGTGCCCTTTTGGCGTGTCGTTACACACGCGTCATTCCAGTAGTATACTGTGTATGTGTCAGCTCCTTTGGTTGCTCTGTAGTTCTATCGGTTCTGAGCATGGAGGACACACGCAGGCCCACAAGTTAAGACAAGAGGAGACCTGCCACCATAAATGAGACACTCCTCTTCCATCTGGTGGAACCGCAGAGCTTCCTAAAAGGCAGAAATTAATCCTGAGCTTGCATTTGAGAGGTGCAACCTCTATTACACATCACTAGATATGCATTGATGGATCTCCAGATTTCGCCCCCTCCTCGTTTAAAAATTGCTGCAAATTACAAAGTCAGGAACAGTAGGGGTGGGGAGGCAAGGTCAACTGGAAGTGAAAAGCTGACCAGAAGGACCCCCTAATCCCCTCTAATTGTGAGCCTAATAGGATGTCCCCATGGGCCAAGCGCTCAGACGGCCGATTCCCCGCTGGCCCCTGTTTTGGCAACACTAGAAACATCACTCACTGTATATCTCCTTAAAGAAGTAGGATCCCACCACTGAGAACGTCAGCACCGATATCGGCAGCGCGCAGTCCGACAGCATTTCTCGCACTCGGGAATGCAGGTACGGGCTGTGGATACGGAAACACAAAAAGAAGTTCATTAACAGGATTGTCCCAGGACTGGTTTACTTTACATTTTTGAGTTTGGTGTTGAAAGCAGACTACTGTACAGTCCAGAGAAGACTAGACGAGAAGGTCTGGACAATGAAGGAGATATCTCCTGAATCGTGGACTATAAAAGACATCGGCATTATTCTCCATTAATATATTGGCTAACTAAGCAGGACAGAGCTCCCCCTCTAATTTTTGTTGGTCTGGTCGAGAAGAGAGTAGGTTCCAGATATTTGGAGAACCATAGATGGAAGTCAGGCTACCTCCATGCAGCAAGGCACCTCTTACCCGATTGTACACGTTAAGAAAAAACAAACCTTTTCTTGAACTGATAAAGGGTGTGACCGAGCCACAGCGTCCCGAACATCAGCATGAGGCTGAGGACAGCCGATTCCTTCCCGTGCTGCGCCCCGTCGTGATCCATGCTGTGATTATGAAGGAACGAGCTGTTCAGGGCAGACCCAAACAGGGTGTCGGGAGTAACGTTCAGGTTTGGCAAGGTCTCCGCCGACCCTTTCTCATAGACGTCGTGCGAACCGGGGGAGTCCAGGTAATACTTTTTAAAAACTGCCCAGAAAAACGAAAACCATAAAGTATTATTTTTATCTTTATTTATAAAACGCCAGCATAGTCCACAGCACTGTACAATGGGCACAGAATAGAGAGGGTTACAATACATTGAACAACATTTTGACAAACCAGTACAGGAGGAAACGACGGCCCTATTCCCGTGGGAACTCAATCTAGAAGGCTTGGGGGTGGAAACAGGAGCGATGGGCTGCGGGGGTGGGAGCGATGGGCTGCGGGGGTGGAGGGCGATGGGCTGCGGGGGGGGAGAGCGATGGACTGCAAGGGGAGAGCGATGGACTGCAAGGGGAGAGCGATGGACTGCAAGGGGAGAGCGATGGACTGCAAGGGGAGAGCGATGGACTGCAAGGGGAGAGCGATGGACTGCAAGGAGAGAGCGATGGACTGCAAGGAGAGAGCGATGGACTGCAAGGAGAGAGCGATGGACTGCAAGGAGAGAGCGATGGACTGCAAGGGGAGAGCGATGGACTGCAAGGGGAGAGCGATGGACTGCAAGGGGAGAGCGATGGACTGCAAGGGGAGAGCGATGGACTGGTGGGAGTGATGGAGATAATGAAATAAAAATATAAACAAAAATACAATTGCAGGTCTATTCAAAAAAAGGAGAAACTCAGGAGAATGACTGGAGAAGTGAAAATTCTAGGTCAAAATAGCCAAAACAATTCTCCCATTTAGCTCACTTTCCAAATCGGCTATTTGTTCTAGATTGTTCTCTTCTCCTGTCAGTTCTCTGGTTTTCACCCGTCTCTGAATAACCCTGGTAGAGTTCATGAACCAGACATTTATACGGGAAAGGCATCAGTCGCAGTCAATACAAATTTACCATTTGGGAATGTCAGCATAATTGCAATATATAGTAAGACTATAGATCTATTCCAGATAGAGGGATGCACTCAGGCGTCAAGGTTTCGATTTCCCATTGTTTATTCCACAAAATAAGTTTCATCTCACAGTCTTCACGAAGACATGTTAAATAATATTAATATGCAATTGTTTTATACTAGATATTTATTATTAGATTCTATGCAGCGCTACAATATATCAGATATCTGTAGACTGCAGTAAAAATAAAAGGATAATACATTTTTTTTTTCATTTTAATGCGCTATTTGAAACGGACATGTCAATTCAGGAAAACCACGAATAAATTTGTCACCGTGACCAGCTGCGGCAGAAAGACAAAGTTGTGACACTTTATACTTCATTTGAAAGGAGATAGGAACAGGAGGGGACGCCAGAGAAAAAAAGTGTGTAGTAGGGCTGAAACAACTAATCAATAATGAAGATAGTTGCCAACTAGTCTCATTATCGATTAAACAGTATGTGCTGTACACCGATTAGAGTTAAACATTCATAACCTCAGACTTGGCTTCGGAGCGGATTGGGGAAGACGTGCCTCTGGTTTATTCTGTGCGATTTAGTTTGACGGTTATGTCAGACATAACCAGTTTGTTTTTATTTAGTTTACAACAGTAGCAGAGCGATGGAGACACTGGGATGCGGCCACTAGGTGGAGGAGCTGTACCACCAGGTTTTTTTTTTCTTAATTGGAGCTGGAGTCCTGTGCCACCACCCCACCCTCCCTCTCTGGTCAGAAGCTGCCATCTGTCCCTGTGGCCCTGGTCCCTTTCCCCAAACTCCTTCCCACACTCAGTTTGTTCATGAAAGAATTAAAAAAAAAAAAAAAGAAAGGGACACTCTACGTTTCCTGACCACTTAAAGTGGTCAGGCTGTGTATAGTGTCCCGTCACCTCGCTTTTGTGCTGACTTCAGGTCTATCCAAGTGTTCATTCGGAGAGAAAGCAGACATGGATTGATGCAACGTGTGCAGTTAAAGCCCATCATTCTGACCAGGCAGTGGGTGACCACAATGGATGAAAGCCAAGTGGGAGACCTAGACATAGAAGAGTCTAAAAAGCATAATTTTCCACAGAGACGTTAGAGGTAACCTGCTATAGATGTTGTCGAATGCCCTCCTAAATTAAGGTTCTCGCCAATGTCCGATTACTTTGTGTAGGTCATAGGACACCGTGACCTGTTTTTCTGGAGGAGAACCAGTCCCGTAAAACAGATATAAGCACAGTTTCGGAGGCACAGGTCTCAAAACTAGTCATGGTGGTCATGGACACGCTTCAGTGTCAAGCGGAATAAAAATAAAGCCCCCCTCTGGGAAAAAAAAAAAAGGCTGATGGTAATGAAAGGCTAATTTGGTGTAATTTGCAAAGGTGGGTGTCCTTGCCTTGGAGAGGCAGGTGATGAAAGCTTTCTTTTAGAAGAGCGCACGCTTTTAGAGGCTCACAATGTGTATGATAAAATCGCTGGAAGCCGCTTGCTCTTTAGATTGCCTCGACAATCCTTCATTATAGAGAAAGCCTGGAATGGGACGGGATGGAACATAGCGCACTCAAGGCTGTATTCAGACCAACGGGCCGGTGTGCGAATAAATAATTCATGACTTTTACACAACGGCTGGATGACTTCCTGTAAAAACAGAATATTAAGGGTTATAATATTTAATATGTGAGTGTAATCCCTCTCTTCAGAGAAATCCGACATAGAAAAAAAAATCTATCCAGCACTATGTAGTATTTCAGGTTTCTCTTCTTTTACATGTGCTGAAGACAAGATATCAATGGCTTTATGCAAAGAATTATCCTCATGGGCAGATTGGTCAAATTTGGGCTATACGTATGATTTACACATACATTTTTATGTGAAAGGTGGTTGGAAACCTTCATATCGCTATATAGCGGTTGTGGGGTATAGTAATTGTATAAAAGGTGTGATTTGTGGGGCTTGTCATGGCTTTTTTTTCTACATCATGTTTCAGAAGCTTTCCATTACGGTTTGACACGGCAAGGGTTGGAAATCCATGTAAAAACGTTGGTGTCTTGGTGACAGCATCTGGACGAGAAGGAAAGGTCGGACCTCAAGTAGAGTAAAGTGCAGAATAATTTATGCGGGTACAGCAGACCCCATCAAAAGTCAGCAGTGACGTTTCGACCCGAAGGTCTTAATCATACGTATGATTAAGACCTTCGGGTCGAAAGGTCACTGCTGACTTTTGATGGGGTCTGCTGTACCCGCATAAATTATTCTGCACTTTACTTGAGGTCCGACCTTTCCTTCTCGTCCAGTTGATGATTGGGGGCCGGCAGCGTCCCTGGACGGTGGTGACTTTGTGGAGAGGGTTGACTGGGCTCCCCCCTGGTGGTGTTCGTGGCGCTGCCCCAATGGCGCTGCCCCACAGGCGAGTATGGCGTGTGCACTTAAATAGTTGGAAATTGACCGATTGTGACATATACTTTAGCACATTTTAGGGATGTAGGAGTCTGCCTGGGTTTTTTTTTTCTCTCTATTATAAATTACAAAAATAGAAAAAGAAAAACGTACAACTACCAACCAGGCAGTAACTTAAATAAAAGTGGCTGAACGGCTTTCAAGGAAACAGAGTCACGGTCCCAAGGTTATGCGATATTGGAAAAAATCATGTTGGCGATGGCTGGCGTTTTGGGAAATGTCACTGATGGACAGGGAAGTAGAAAGGATGCACCGGGCAGAACAGGTGGTTTCAGTTTTGAAAGGCGACCTTTGTGTTTGTAAGAGATCCCTGGGGTCCCGGGATTCCAGCTGTTCCGCTACGAGTTCCGGCACATGGTCAAAGCCAAGCAGCTTACTCATCATCACCGTGGCTGAAGAGGACGGCAATTCGCATGGCCGCCGACACGCACGGAGGGGGGCTGGAATCTAACAATCGAATAACTGCTATTTTCAGGGTCTAATTAAAGTAATTTGGGGTATTTAGAAAATTCAAAAAGAATTTAAAAAAAGAAAAGCCTATGTAATAGCAATCTCTGAAACGTTTAAGTGAAGAAACGAGTATTTCTGCAAAATGGCAGTAAATCTGCGATGCACAATTTTCTCTTAAATTCTTTTGGGGGAAGGAGAGCGGTTTGTCTTCAAAACGCGGAATTCAAAGTATTTTTCAAAGAGAATAATGGAGAAATTAACCCATCCTGCTTTCTTGCTCGATCACACACTTTATTTTTTGTGACGTGAGGCACATTAAGAGAATAGAAGAGACCCTCCAGACACGCTCGATTCTCAGCCCTCGTGGGATGTAGATACCAGCGTTACAGGGTTAAATGTATTCCTCTGAATTCTTAATTCACTGAATAAATAACTAGAAGCACAAGCATTAGCCTGACTCTTGGCCACGTCACACTGTTTGCACAAAGTGTTATTCGAGTGCTCATGGCCTCGTTACAACCTGTCTGTGAGACGGAACTGGGATGGGTCACATCATCATTCACTGTGCAGCTCAAGTTCACAGAGCGTACAGAAATACAATGGGATCTAGTCCAGTGACGGTGACAACGCGGGCGTCTCCAGAACCCAACTGCCATGATAGCATCACCACAGGTATCTGCAGTACCAGGCGGACATGCTTGGAAACGAACGAAGAGGGAATGTTTAGATGGACAAGTCTTGACCATGGGCAGGGGCTGAGGACGAACCTCTAAGGAGTCGATATACTATGCCAAAAAACGTAAGACAAATCAGCTGGACTGTAAGCGGACATTCAAGCATGGACCTCCTGGAAACCATTTAGTATTCTGTACACATACATTGACAATCTGGGAATCTATGGACACTCTGAAAGTCCAACTGAAACCTTTGTATAGGTGGTAAATCGATTGATGGTGTATGGTATCCAGTGTAATCTTGAGAAGACGTCCTAGTGGCCATTGTTCTTCATAGATGATCTGCATTTTAAAGATATAACAACAATACAAGCCAAGCACGTGCTATCAGGACCTTAGGTGGCAAGTCTGGTCTGTATTAAAATGTCGCGCCTCCGCTCATGACCAAGGGGAGACAAGTCAAAGCAGACGTCTCCATCGCAACACTGGACACTATTAACAAGCAAGGGAAAATAGAAGAATTGGGGACAACAAGGGCAAGTGTGTCCATTTTATCCATGTCTTTGTTCTTTTCAGAGCAGGAGCAGACCATCAATTGTTCTGGATTATATGATAACATGTCACATATCACAGTACATATGGTCCCAAGAAAAGGTGTTCCACCTTGGCCCTCCAGACATCTAGGAGCTACATTTCCCACAAGGTTTTGTTGACCTAATGACTGACTAAGACATCTGGAGGGCCAACGTTGAGCACCCCTTTAAACCACACAAGAGACGCACACAATGAAAGATTACCCAGGATGCAGTACAGAGTGCTGCCAACATTGGTTATAAACTCAACCTGTACATTTACGGAGCGCTTGACAGGGCATAATGGAAAGTATTTCTTTGAAACATCAGGGTTTCCAAGGTTTGCAGTCACTACCAACGCGACTTGTTTGGAAGAGGGCAAGTTCAGGCTGGAAAGTGTTCAAAACACTTTGAATGTATGTCCTTATGTGCGTTTATCACGGCTTATTACAAGATGAACTTTATTAAAAATAAAAAACACGTAAAATTCTCATTTTTAGAAGAAAAATATAACACTTTTTAACATGTTCTGAAAGCAGCAGTCACTTTGTCACAAATCTGCCCGGGTAAATATCTATCCCACTGTGCATCACACTGAAGTGATAATGACCCACTTTACGAGCAGCGCGCCGAGAGGCGAATTATCTCCTCAGCTCTTTATACTCCGTCTGTCAGAAAGGTACGTGGGTCACACGGCTACAGAGAATGCTCCGTGACTTACTTTTGCTAATCCCTTTAAGTGCATCCAGTACAAACGTTATGGATATGAAAAGTGCTATAATTTCTTCCGTGGACCTGCGGCGGGGAAAAAAAATAAAATTAAAAAGCTGCAAATGCAAAAACACACAAACAATATACGTACAACAAGGGGATTTCAAACAGATGGAAGATCGAGGCACATGTAGGTATGACCGAGTCAGGTTTGGTGAGAATCTAGATGATATCGGAGGACTTGTATGGTCAATAACAAGGTGGGCATGTAATTTGATGGATTAATTCAGGAGAAACAGGGGTGGGGGGGGGGACAGAAGAATTGAATAGTGTTTACGTGCCAAGCAAAAAAGTCAAGTTACCACCAGGGACAAGAGTCCAGCTAAAGGGAGACGCAACTTTTTGAACATTGGTCACATGTGAAGGTTCGACCTGCCTTTCGGTCTTTTTAAAAACGACATTACTGTTATAGTAGGTTCATGGTTTTCACCAAAAGGCAGTGAGATCCTAGTGGGCAGGACCCCATTTTAGGACCTTGGGTATGTGCCTTCTAGCTCTATGGATGTCACTGAAGGATAGTTCTATTCTTCTGGATGTGGGGAAGCTAGCTGTACAGAAGAGAAGTCGGCCAAGAGTCTCCGAATCTACCATGAGCTAGAGAAACCATTTGGGTCAGAAGTGTGTCTGTGCGCGTTACTCAACAAATAATCGAGATGACCTGAAGGCCGTGACTTTGGTGTGGCGAGGATACAAAAGGTGATGGTATAAAGACGTTCGGTCCGTTACCTCTTGAAGAGCTTCATCAGCAGGCTACAGTTAAACAGAGAGTACAGGATAAGGAAGCAGCTATTCCAGAGCCCCGTCCAGGCATAGAAAGCCTTAAAATCCAGACTGTAGTCCTCACAGATTCCTTTGATAACTGGAAAGAGGAAGCGACGCGTTGGTTACACGCAGGGAAGAGACGAGGCTTCATGCCGGCTTATTGTCTTGTTTGCTCAAGGCATAGCAGAATGCGAAATTACATTAGGACGTCATTACCTCTGGAGAAAATTGAATTGCATCTCCGAGGACACGCGCATTGCCAGGCAGAGGCCAATTACACAGCATGCGACGCGAGGGCACTGAAAGAATCAATTCCAAGTGACCCCAGGTTCGGAAAAGTGTCTTTATCACTTGTGGCATGCCAAGATAGAGGAGCCCCGAGTCTATTAAGAGAGAGGCGTGCAAAGCCAGCCTATCTTTCGCCGAGTGCCGACAATGATAAGGAGAGTTGTTGTGTCTCGTGTTACTGTACATGTATAATTAAGGAGTTACCCAGATGTCAGTCCACAAGGAGATCTGGGTGCGGGAAGGGCTGATGCTGCCTGGCGCTAAATCATATAATACCCTCCATGCAAATTCTCATCTCAAATTTGTTTTCCTTCATTTCGTGCAAACCCGCAAGATGGATTCTCTTGTGGATTCCGATTGTAATTACAGCGCTGAGAATAGCCAGGCGGGCTTCAGCGTGGATTAGCTGTTCCCTGTGCGGAGGTACGTCGGACTTTCATGTAAAACAGGTTGTTAAGGAAATACTGCAAATACCTCGGCCGCATAACCAAGCAAAAAATAAAAGCAAAAGGTTAGTTCACCCCCCTGGGGCAACTCCAAGCCATGGGACAAGCTGCCACACATGTACCAAAATGCCCAACCCATAGGATACACTGGCAAACAAGTATTGGTAGTGATCTAGACAAGAAGATTAAAAATAATAATACAATATTCCTCAGTGTATCCTGTATTGTGTAGAGCTGGAAAACCTGTTGAACTGGCCGATGTTCTTTCCGATTTTGGTGGCCCCCAATTCAATTTCTGACAATTCGTCCCACAATTCTCTTAACAGTCAAACGTCAAGTTAATCCCTTTTCTTAGACTCCGTTAGAGGAAACATGACCGCCAACTCTTTGGCCTTCCAATTAACTCAAAATTGTACTACCCATCGCTACAATTACAAGGGCAAACACGTTCAGCCGATTACCTCTTCATCGGAAACATCTATTAAAGCCCTCATTTCAGATGTCAAATCCTCCCGCTCACATGACTGGCCTATAGCTGCTGCCATTTTCCACGGTTGTCCAAAATTCCACACTTTGAAGAGGTCTACCAAACAAACGATCACCCAACCACCATATCTCCTGGATATCAACATTTAGTCAATTAACACTCTTGCCAGCTCCTACGCAATTGGTTTTGAATGCTTTACTGGTTGTGTTAGCTCCTTGACCAAGGTACTCAAAACGTAATATTTATCATCAAAAGGTACTGTGCTTCTCTTCACATCTGTCCCAACAATCGTTCAGGGTTTCCTTCTCTGGTAATTCCTCCTCCCAGCAGCCTGTCTCTGTTGGGGTTCTTTTTTGTCCAATCTATACGGCCTCTCCAGGTAAACTGATCAGCTCCTTTGTGTTTCAGTACCACCTATATGCCGACAACACCCAAATACCTCACCCGATCCATCTACTGCTCTACTGGATTGCAGGACAGAATGTATCTCCGCCGTCTCTAATTGGAGGTCTTCCTGCTTCCTTAAACTCAAGCTTTAAAAGAAAAAAAATTCACTCGCTTTTCAAAAAGACCCCGTGCTACCTACCTCCTAACACGTACACAGAACACTAATCAGCCGACACCTCAAGTCCATTGCCGTCATTTTTAACACTGGCCAGGCTTACATTTCTCACTAGTCGCACTAACATACCTCCCCCCGTGCCGATCCAGTCACTAGCTTCCTGTACTCTTCAGGATCCAATTTAAAATACTGACGCTCAAATTCAAAGTCCTTGACAACGTGACCCCCTCCTTACAGGTCTTCGTTACTCCACAAGCACGTCCCTTCTAGACAACTCCAGTCAGCGGGCGACCTCCGCCATCAATCGATCTACACCCGCACTGCCAATTCTCGCCCCCAAGACTTCAAGGGCAGCTCCATTCATGTGGAATGACCTACCTCGCACCATCAAGCTCCTCCCTAATCGCTCTAGATTAGCATACCATATTACTTATGCTGACCTATCGCTCTCACCTTCCCCAAACCATGATTGAGGCTCTTTACCTTCTCCTCACTGTTTCTGTAACACTAGTTATCCTGATGACCAGGGCTCAAAATATCAAGTCCCAAGCTACTAACCAGGCCATAAGAGTTACTCGCCACCAGTTGCTCCACCTAATTCCTACCCAGCCCTTAACTCTGCCCCTAAACACACCCCTTAAATTATCTTATGAAATTACACTGTTAAAGGTTTTATTTAGAATAAAAATTACAAAAATTAAATTAATATCCAGACATCAGACCCCCAGATACATGTATACCCAGTCATTATTGTGCTGCCAGCGTGTGTATTTCCACTCGCCCTCACTTAATTTTCACTCGCTAAATGCAAGTAGGCGAGTGGAAATTTTGAGCCCTGCTGATGACCAATAAAATTCCTCTCGTCTTCCGCTACCCCAACGCCTCTAGACTGCAAGCTCATCCGGGCAGGGCCCTCTACACCTCGTGTTTCTGTTCCCATCTTTGTTTGGTCCCCATTGGGTACAATAAAAGCTGTGGAAACGGTTGTTGCTATGTAAAAAGGATCATAAATAATCTGTATCTCCACCAATCAAACTAGGATTCATTGTATAAACGTATCAAAAGATTCTGTGATGTATGGATAAATTGGACTTACCATTGATATACAGCGCCAACGGAGCGGTGGTCAACAGAACAACTAGAGGCTGCCCAGAAAAGAGAGCATATATGACGCCACCGATGCACTGACCAACAATTGTCTTCTGCACATCTGGAACGACAGTAGTAAATGTGATTTAGTTGGGCTTTTCTCCCCACGCCAAGACTCCATGCATTACATATAAAGATGAAATGGTTGGCATACTATATGCTGTAAAGCAGTCACAAATCATTGATCCCTGCAGTTTGACTAGAGCTACCAGGAACCTTCGTCAAAGTCAGGTTTGCAAGGTCTGAAGCGAAGACTTTAATCTGACAGGTTCCTTTCCCGTAATGTGTTTTACTCTCCGTGGAAGACCACCTAAACCCGGACTCCGTAACCTTGGCCCACCAAGTTGTTTTGGAACTGCATGCTTATGGGTGGCCGAGCTTCCTGCGAGACCTGGCCAAAACATCTGAAGGGCCAAGGATGCTGACCACTGACCTAAACCATGGTAGTAGCAGATTGTGTATGGTGGCGTGCCTACCCTGTACGGCCAATCATGGCAATGCAAAAGGCATTGAAGTGTTTGCGGTTACTATTTGAAGAGCCCATATCTAAAGACAAGGAGAGGACATCTTTAAAAGGATTAATTCTGGTGTGCTTGAAGGTCTCCATAAAGTAAGGAGTAGAGGCAGACGATCACCGAATCCCATGGTATTTTTACATATGCGTGCCTCACAATGCGAACGTGACATCCTTCCGATGGATAGGACGAGCCTGATGTAGGCAAACACAGCTAAATTAGATTTTAAAGATCAGCTCTGTTATTTTCTGCCGCCCCCGTGAGCTGTAATTGACTTAGTAATGGGTTTATGATGCTTTTAGCGTGTTCCACGAGCAAAGAACTATTTAATGACACGAGAGAAAAGGAAATATGAAAGAAAGACTGTGGGCTTAGTACAAGGTGGAAAGTGGCTCATGAATCTCCTCTAGCAGCAATTTTTAAGTTCCTGGTAATGCCGGGAGATCTACCTGGTGATAAGTGTATACTCCAGTTGGCCGGTGGAAAGGAGTTAATTCTGGACAAGGTTTGTTTACAGTGTGACAGTCAGGATTATTCAGAGAGAGGTGAAAACCAGGAGAATGACTGTAGAAGTGAAAATTCTAGGTCAAAATAGCCAAACCAGAAAAATTCTCCCATTTATCTCACTTTCCAAATCGGCTGTTTGTTCTCTACTCCTGGTTTTCACCTCTCTCTGAATAACCCTCAGTATGCGCAGACTTCCCACGGAAAGGGACATAAAACAGATCCACTGGGCTTTACATTCTGTGCAACGTATTTCTGCACTTCGTATTCCCGCAGTGGTCTGCGATCATCAGGTTTGATGGGGAACCTTTGTTAATATTACACCTCTTACCAACGAGCCAACGAAGAATGGCAGCTATGAATCACTAAGCGTACGCCTCATTTGATGTATGAATCCTCCAAGACTTAAAGAGACTACACGGTTTTTCAATAGGTTTGGAAAATAATCCACTAATGCTATCTCGCTGATGTTCAGATTGCGCTCAGATTGGTCATTTCGCTTCAATCCTTGATTAAAATATGTCATTAGGGATGAATCATATCAAATGCAACTGGTTTTTGCAAATGTAATTATTTGTAGTGTTTTATAATCATCGCTTTGGCATAATGAGAGGACGGGAATAACGTAGTTGCCAGCTGTCGTTCGGTGTAATCCGAGACAGTGGTCGACACCAAAAGCACTGGGTATCTGTCAGTAGTACTACATATTAAATTACTTGCTCTACTGCCATTAGAAATCAGCGCTTATATATGGCCATTAAATCGCGGTGACGGAAAGACTGAGAAGACTGCTACGGACAAAGAGGATGACATTTATAAGGAAGGTGTTCTAAAAGGACTTATCCATGGTATATAAAACCTTATCATGCATACTAATAATCGAAGAAACAAATGACCCGGGCATTGAAGGAGAGGAACTCTCCTTTATAGTGGCCACATCTCGTTTCGGCTCTACGCAGAGAACTTCTCTTGGGAAAGGCTCTGCAGAGAGCCATAATGTTGTGTGAGATGTTTCCACAATAAAGGCTCCTGAAGGTTCCTCTACTCGAGTGTCTGTACCAGGTGTTGGAGTTGTTGAGGACGTTGGCCACCCTGTTCTGTGCTGGAAGTGGAGTGTGTCTTGCCTCCTTTAGTTGTATAGTAATCAACAGTCTGGACGTAACTTGAAGACTACCAACTAGAATCACAACTACTGGCATAAATAACACTACACAAAGAGACCCTGAACAAGTCACCTGGGTCAAGACAAAACCCAGACGGTAAGCCGACTTGTGGAAAAATAAAATGGCAACCGTATCAACGTTTCAGTCAAAGCAGGGTAATTTCGCAAGGAAAAAAAAAATCCCTGTGCGGACCGAGAGGTCGGCACTGTTGCCAATTTTGGATCGCGAATATGCTACACTAAACAAACTTCCTAATCCGTTGAGTGCTCTTCTACTTGACAGATATAGTGTGGTTGGAGACCAACACAGGCAAGCCAACTAAGGACTTGGCCAAATGATATCTAGAAGTCTAAATGATCATCCTTGAAACTGGAACAAAGTGCCAGGTGAACGCTTACCAATTGTCCTATGGAGTGCTGGTGAACTCAATGACCAGGGCACAAAGACACATATCAGTTTTCACTTTTAAGATTTGTCAATACTCCCTAGAAGGTGAGTGGGTGGAAGATGGTTTAAAAATTGGTCTTGCATATTTGGTGGGTATTGAGGGCAATATGAATGAGAGTTCAGAGAAGGGCTACTAAAATGGTGTACGGCTTGAAGGAGAAAAGTTACCAGGAAAGGCTTAATGATCTTAACATGTACAGCTTGGAAAAAAGACGAGACAGAGGAGATATGATAGAAACATTTAAATACGTAAAGGGAATCCACAAGGTAGAGGAAGGAAGTATATTTAAAAGGAAACAAAGTAGCAAAACAAGAGGACATAGTCGTAGATTAGAGGGGCAAAGGTTTAAAAGTAACATCAGGAAGCATTATTTTACTGAGAGGGTGGTGGATACATGGAACAGTCTTCCAGTAGAAGTGGTAGAGGCCAAAACAGTAATTGAATTTAAGCAGGCATGGGATAGGCATAAGGCTATCCTAAAAAGATAAATCCAGGTTAAGTATCCATGTAATTGGGCAGACTAGATGGGCCGAAAGGTTCTTATCTGCCGAAATTTTTTCTATGTTTCTATTGTATATTTTGAGACTGTTGGACGACATAGGTTAATAAGTGCTGGACGCAGAGACGTCAAAGCAGCAAGCCTGAGAAGTAACCTGTAGACATCACTCTCACCCTATGAGATCATTGCATCAAAGCCGAAGAGAATGAAACTAAAACTCAAAGAAACCTAAAAATATGGCCACTTTTAGAAAACTTAGTATGTGAAGGTTTGAAATGTAAAATAATGACATTAACACATACAAATACATTAATACAAATAATCTACTTTCAATTAAATATATATATATTTTTTTAGGTTTGGTTTTATGTGACGATACAAGTAAATGGGATCCATGAAAACATTTGTTTTTGGAAGCAGAGTACCAACAAGTTAACCCATCTGGAGAGAAGACACGCAATCCCCATCAAAATCTACCTCCCACCAGAGTAAATTTAAGCCAAGTCATCCCCTACAGCCATTCAGGTATAGAACACTATATCCCGTAAGAGCTGGAGGGTTCCCTTATAAAAAAGAGATGAAGCAGCAGCGACACTAACTTGACAACGTCAGAGATATGCGGGCAAGAAAATATTACCAAACACTTTGGGACTTGAGATGTCTAGCAGACATTGTGCTGCCCTGAATGTCAAGGCATGGTTGAGGGCCAGCAATGTCATACCGCTCGAATACCTAGTGTTCTTCAGAACAATGAAAGAGGAGAGACTCAAAGCTAGCGTTGACAAAATGTGCTTTTGTAACCACCAAATCAAATTCATGGGTAAATGCGTCCCTTAAACCAAATTCTGGTTCATCATCTCTTGCTCATTAAGCAACCAAACAAAAATTGACTTCTCCAAGAAAAGCAGTTTTAGCTTGGAAGGTGTCTCCTTAGGTGGAGACACCTTGACGCAAAAATATGCGTGGAGGCTACAAAACCACTTTACTAATACCCCAGGGTGGTGATCGATAAGTTGTTTAGCAACTTACTAATCAATACATTGCATAATGACCCAAGAGGTTGGAATTAAAGGATAGTTGGGCACATCTTGCCCAAGGGTTGCCATGATCACGACTCCACATTATTGGATAGCATGGACAGAAGCTGGTCGCCTTTGTCTTGGAAATCCTAAAAAGGTATTGTTACTCTGGGTTAAGCTAAAGGAGATAGTTGGCTATGGGACAAGTGAAGGGACCTCTCCCTGACCCCACACCCCCAGGGCTTTTTACTTGGTCACATATCTCATCAGACAGTAAAGAAGTAGAGCTGCTGCTTAAAACCACTACTGCTACCCACCTGTTCACTCTGTTCCAAGTTGATAGATGCAAAACAAATGATCTTCAAAGAAAATCTTACCAATCACCCCTCCAGTGCTTTCATCATTCAAAGAACCAAAGGCTATAGAGGGCAGGAGGCATGCAAAGTACAAGAAAATCATAGTGGTAATGTATTTTCCAATGGCCTTGTTATTTCCGATAATACCTGTGGGAAAACAGACAGCGTTACGAAACTATAGGAACCTTACCAAGGACAGTTCGGGCATTGCCTCGATCATACCACAGTAATTTGAGACAACAGAAAACATTTTGGAAATAGAAAGTTTGGGTTTTATTGTGGGTCAGGTCACCATGAATTTAACAGTATATTAAAATGGCCATCTTCAGGTTGACTGAAGAGACCAGGAAACAGGAGATTAGGCTCCTGATCCCTACACAAGAATAAATATTTC
Source organism: Leptobrachium leishanense (assembly GCA_009667805.1). Classification (NCBI taxonomy): domain Eukaryota; kingdom Metazoa; phylum Chordata; class Amphibia; order Anura; family Megophryidae; genus Leptobrachium; species Leptobrachium leishanense. Next base: position 549,827,809 of record CM019063.1, read on the forward strand.
TGGGTTAGTAACCCTATTTCTTTAGGGACATTGGCGCATTGTGTACAACTGTGGTGAAAGTCTGAAAGACAATATAATAAGGCGGCCATTTTGAATTTAAGGTATAAACCTCTAAAAGACAAACAAAGTTCATAAAAATACAACCTAGATGCATTGAAACCCTCAATAGAGAAGCAAGTGGGACAACACAGAGGAAATGGTTCAGAAAATATACATATTTTTTGTGTGTAATCAAATGGATAAAATCTCTAATTTGCACATTTTCCTATCTGAAGAACAGCCAGGTCCCCTGAATATTTCAGTGCTTACAAGTATTCAGAAATAATTTTAAGAATCCTTCATATAACCATTCTTACCAAATACTGCACCTTACCCAACCAGGCTTTCCGACAATTTTTAATTGACAAATTTGTGGGATTTACAAAAAATCTATTAGTAGCCATCAGGCCAAGTCTGTCAACATCTGAAGGGCAAATCATTAAGTTAGTAAGACGGCCAGGTGGACTGCAAATTTCAATTCCAAAAAGCTTTTAACTAAAAAAAAAATTGCAAATCAATCAGTTTTATCTCTCCCATTTTAACCCTTTCACTGCTGAGGACGTGAGGGGAACTTCCTCATTGACTAAGGAAAGATAGGGGGTTCGTTTGAACCCCGATATCCCCGACTGTTGGCAGCTAGCAGGGTCATGTTTGGTATCATTAGAAAGGCCAGAGCATGGCCTTTCCAATGATGCCAAACATAAGAAAAATGTTTAAAGTAAAGAAAAAAATAATAAAAAAAGGAAAACCTGTTTTTTTTAAGACGTGAAATGGCTCAGCAGTGAAGGGGTTAAATTTGGCAAAATTAAATCTTAAAAAAAAAAAAAAAAAAAAAAAAAGAGAATCATAATATAATCAAAATAATCACAATTTAGAGAATCTTTTACAAATCTTGTCCGTTCGTACAAATGTATATTTTGTCGTCGTGCAGCAGATACATTCCACATATGTAACGGCTGATCTACCCTCTTTGCGGATGCCTTTTACAGGTAACATTTTCAGTAGTTAAAAGGTGCAGGATTTCAAGTTTTTGCCATGTATTTAATAAAAATAAAAAGCATGGAGAAAAAAAAAAAAAAACCCCAGGAATGACGGATTCGTTCTTAAGACCTACGAGGACATGGGGTCCCCAAGTTATTAAATTTAATGCAGGTGAATACAGGGAACGTATGTCATTAATTCTATTTTTTTCGCTACATAAATGGGAGGAAGGATAAGGTGCCTGACAAATCTCTCATCTTCACACAGATATAGGAAAGATCCGTCCGGGCACGGAGGCAGAGCAGGCAAAAGTGGGTCAGGCATCATTAGGAAAAATGGATCATGCTACCTCCGACTTTTACGAGGCTCCTGAAAGAGCTGCTTTTATAGACACAATCTCCCAAATACTGATAGCTAGGTTACCACGACTTCCTCAAAGATCTCAAAGTTGGCGTCTTACATTGAGCTGCCATCAGAGCCAGGAACACTTTATGATGGCAGTCTCAACGACTATCACCAAGAAATAACTACATTTCTAGGGTGTGAATAGAAAAGAAGAATCAAAGTCATTTTAGAGATCTTAGATGAGGTTTTGTGTATGAATTTTGCGTTTAAAATTGGTGTCACATCAGTGTCCCAGGTTAATATTTTTTATGGCATTATCTGGGTTTCCTAGCCTTGTTTTAGGTGGATGTCGGAGAGGACACAAGATATTTGTCAGGTTAGGCGTCTCACACGTGATAAAAGGGATATACTTTCGGAATTCACTTTCAGGCTTCGGAATGTCCGGCCAATGAACACATTTTATAGAAATGGTGGAATCTTTGTATTATAGCCAAGACTGTTGCATTCAGGTAACTCTAACCTGATAGGAAAAAGTTTCCTTACCTCAGCTTTGAACAGTACCTTTAAAAGGCATAGATAAAGCCAGCGTCTTGTTGGCAGAAAATACTCAACGTCAACTGCCGAAATGCTTTTTTTAACCGGACTAGTTATCCTATTCCGGTTTGAACGCTTATCAGACAGCTCTAGCGCACTGGATTACTGCTACCGGTAACCCGCTAGCGCTCCTGTAGACACACAGGGTTATTTTAGGTCACACTCTACCACCACGAGCAGTATACTCTCAGGAACCCATAAGACACCATTGAGGGTTTTCGTGGGAGTTACACACCATGGAGTTCCAGTGAAAGGACAGAGACCGTTTGACCTTTGTGTATATCCCGTTAAGCCATCGGAAGATGGCGGATCGTCATGAGGATCCTGGGAGGAAATTACAGATTGAGATGTCTATTTTGTACCTGGCTGTAACGCGATTTGAAATACTGACTGGGATCTGTTAAGGCCTGCGTCAAAACAACCAGAATGACCCTCCTAATACACATTTGTCCATTGAATGTAAATTCTCATTGGGCACCAGCCCTCGTAATTAAACACCTACTTTACACCTTTTTGATTTTTAAGGTTTCAGAACTGGCATTAAATCAGAGAAGGCCGGGCATTTCATGTGCTTGGGTAGATGCACGCCTGGCAGGGACACACACGCCAGTATTACATTAAACTCAAACCACTCTTTATTCACTCTGTTATGTCTGGATACCAAGCACTGTTGTATGCCATGTCTATCTGCGGAGAGGGCAAGGCGATGTGTTGACGCATGATGACGTGGTGCCCTGCCACTACCCACCTTCCATTCTACAGAGTTAGTAAAAAGGGCTAATCACTTTTACCTAAATCAGGAGTCATTTCTTCATCACGCCTCGCCTTTAGACTATGAGATGAAGGCACTCAAAACCAGGTCATTGGATAGGAAAGTTAGAACATAACGCAAGACTGAAATATTGACAGGAAACCGTGCTTTGTATGGAGTTCAGATGGGCATTTCTGAGTTCTATGAAGTTGTAGACTGTCAGACACTCTTCTTAAAGCAATCCGATTGGCCAGGCTGGACATTCATCCTAGCCACGCTCTGAATACAACTGATGAGTCTTACCGTCTGTAAAGTCCAGGGGGTATACGGGTAGTCTCCGTGCAATGTCATCAAAAATTCCCTTTCCCACATTGAAAAATTCTTGCATCTGGAGAGAGGAAGGAAATGGTATGAGCGATAAACAATGGTAATAAAGCCACTTAGTTCTGGCAGAAGCAGGCACGGAGAGCAGGGGTTACAGTTCATTAGCAACATCTTTCAACAAGACGACAAATGGCTGCTCACTGGATGGCCTCCAACTCGCCTGACGGCAACAGGACACATTTAGGTTTCCGAAGCAAAAAAAAGTTAAATGATCCATTACTTTGTACCCAGAAAACCAGAGTGAGAAACGGGGTTCCCCATAAATCTACACACGTGTTAGATTGGTTTCTCCAGCATGGATATTGATGATATAATGGCCCAACATGCATGACAATTTATCATGGAGCAACCCGACATGCCTGGAGATCTGACATATTGACCTTGCATGCCAAGAAATCTCATGGACAGACCCTACATGCCTGAACATCTCATGAGTTGATTCTTGATACTCTGACTCTACCTGCACGGCCCATCCTACCTGCTAGGAACACTCCTGGACCATCCTACACCCTATGTCGTGTCTCGATATGATTTGAGAGAGTTTATGGTGCTGCACTACTGAAGAAGTTACCAATTGGTCTACGTGCCTGCCATTTTCATGGATTTATCTTTAATACCTGAAAAGATCTTGCGTTTCTACTGCATGATCAGATGTTTTGGGGGGACAATTTATGCAGAATGTTACAGATTAAACTATCACGCAGAAGGCTATGATGTAAGGACTATGGAGAAACCCACTGCTGTCAGATATACTGCTCAAAATGCAAGGTCTTATTTTCAAGGACTGGTCAACGGAGTGGCAACTATGGCCGAGAAACAACCACAATGGGCAGCACTCAATAGGCAACGTTCATAGTGGAAATAAGTCAAATAGAGGTGGGCACCAAAACCCATCCAGGGTTGGAAAATGCAGCAATACTTAGACACTGGCACTCGACAGGTAGTCCGTAAGGATGGTTTATTGAGCACACATCCAACAATGTATAGACTACACTGGGTATTTTTAAAGTCTGACTCGAAAAAGACTCAAGTGGAAATGTTGTCTGATGTGCTCTCAATAATGTCTTGCTGACTACCGTTTGAGTGCCTGTGTCCATTTCTAGATGAGCAATGCCTCCATGAATGGCATGTATTGATTGTACGGATTATGCGAAAGAACACCTAAATTGAGAAGATTTTAATATGGACAACTCATACGAAGGCATTTGACAGCCATGTATAAATATACTGTTTTTTTCTTTGAGAAGTGCTGGAGAGAGACTGGTGTATCTAATTATTTGTGTTATTTTTCCTGGATATGCTCGACACGTAGAGCTGAAACAGAATGGATCGGATGCGAGATTGACCTGTTTTTGACTGATGACAACAAACCGTTCACCAATCAAAAACAGAACTCAACGTCATCCAAGACAACATCAATTCCCGACTCACCAAAAGCACATCTTTAAGAAAGAAGTGTGTATAATGGCAAATTATTGAAGGTAAGAAAAAAAACAAAAACACCAGTCTTCAGATTTTGGCCATGAATTCACTGCAAAAAATAAAAATAGCCCATTCCTGAAGAAGGCTCATAAAACACATCAAGGCCCTTCAAAGCTTGACCCCATAGAAGAATTTTATGGATTTTTCTAGAGGAGGTTTACAGAATTCTCAAAGTCAACAGGGGTTCAGCACTAGTTATTACAAAAGAAACCAGAAAACATTTAAGTCTTGGACTTCTGGTGGTCTCCAAGAATCGTTCTTCATGCTTCAAAGGGGTTCTAGAGGAGGACCAAACTGTGGCTCCCATTATGGACAGCATGAATCTGTGTGTTGCAATGTGTAATGGGAGTCCCTAAGGACTAAGAGCACTGGAGTCTGGGGACCCGGAGACCGCCATAACTGGGGGGGATTTTGCACCAGGGACTTACAGAGTGACCCCGAGACTAATGTTCCCAGTCAACCTTTACCCGTGCAAGCTGTGTTCATTGCTGCTTGAGTCACCAACGTTAGACTTCGGCTAACGCATGTCTACTTTCCAACTGTTCCTCGTCTCCCCTTGCCACCGAAGTGATCCTTGAACGTACCACGGGGAGTACATTCTGGTGGAAACCAGAATCACCAAGAATGCACCACATCCAACGGCCACACTGGTCAAAAGGAAGTACCCAACCAAGGTATGGGGCAGTGCCATTACAGAATGTATTTCTTAAAAGGGGAACCATGTGGCCAAATCTTAAGGCTGGGGGTCAAACAAACGCATTATTCGCAGCGACCGTCAAAAAGTGCGTCCAAACGCATGGACGTACTTTTTCACGGAATGCGCGAAAACGGTCATACGATGCGCATTTTCGTGCGTGATTTGTTACGGCTCCAAACCAGGAAACGTTGGGTGTCTGGACGTTATGTTGGCCGGACATGAGCAGCATCTGATGTCTCCTAATCACGCACACACGCCGCTATGCGGACGCAGCGCACTCTGTACGTCAGTACTAGCGGTTTTGCGTTCTTAAAAAAATGCGTTTGCCGCTTGCGTTGTGCGGCCGGACTTTCGTGCGGCCGTACTTCGTATATTGGCCGTCATTTGCTGCTACTACGGCCGTGATAAAGTGCGGGTAAAACGCACGTTAAAAATGCGTTACTCTGAGCCCAGCCTTAGAGGTCTGTTCCAAAGCAGATACAACCTCTACTTTCTACAGAAAGGAGAGGAGTTTCCCCAAAACTATGACGCGGTGATGAGTAACTGTATTTACAATAACACTGGACTTTCATGGTAAAAGCATGAAGCAGCAACGTCACACTTTGTCAAGATCGACGCTAGAGGAAGGAAGTACAGAACGATTATTTGGAATGACAGGTTAAGGCAGCATAAAAGCACGGCAATGGAAACAGAAATACAGCAAACACTGCACGTGAGCACAAAACAGCACACAATCCAATTGCCGATATATGTGAGGCCATGAGCAGTGACAGGAGAAATGGCAGCAGGATCGGACTTTTTCAAGAGTTGGAGATCCTACTACCCTCACCTTTCTGGTCTGTAAATATACAATGCTTTGTGAATAAGCGTTATGCAACACCCTTAAAAGCGATTTTGAGTATTCCTACGATATGAAGGGGGGGGGGGGAACCCATCAATAGAACCAAAATAATTCCATGTAAAACCCAAAACATGCACATGACGTTTAGCATCCTACCATGAATGGTCGCTAAATATAGGTATATAGCGATATAGAAAATGGCTGCCTCTCCGAACCCAAGAAGCTGAATTCCTTAAGGATCAGTGATGATCCACTACCACCAAGACAATCCGATAAGTAAAAGAGGAGTCGTTCCAAAAAGGGAACTCACTTAACCCCTTCGCTGCCTAAGGTTTTTTGTTGAAAAAAAAAATACCATAACATTTATTTGAACGATGGCATGTGATGTTAAGTAACTAGAAGGTGAAAAAGAAAAAAAAAAATTGCAGAGATTGTCGTCCTGACAATTTAAAATTCGCTCATTTTTAAATTTTTCATGTATACATTTAGCCTTTACAGAAACATTGCTGGGATGAAAAGGTTCTAAACTCGAGAGGTGTCCTTTATCTTCCACAAAGTCACATGGGGTCTACATTATTAGCATACAGGCAGAAATGGCCTTTGTGTCAGATGCAGTAAATGTGCTGCAGACATATTAAAATGGTGAGATCTCCTGCTTATGGGGATTTGTAATGATCAGAATGAGTTTAGCAATGCAATATCTGTATGTGCTGCATAATGCCTGTGTATGGAAATTACAGCAACACCTTGTATCTGTATGTGCTGCATAATGCCTGTGTATGGCAATTACAGCAGCACCTTCTATCTGTATGTGCTGCATAATGCCAGTGTATGGCAATTACAGCAACACCTTGTATCTGTAGGTGCTGCATAATGCCTGTGTATGGAAATTACAGCAACACCTTGTATCTGTATGTGCTGCATAATGCCTGTGTATGGAAATTACAGCAACACCTTGTATCTGTATGTGCTGCATAATTCCTGTGTATGGCAATTACAGCAACACCTTGTATCTGTATGTGCTGCATAATGCCTGTGTATGGCAATTAAAGCAACACCTTGTATCTGTATGTGCTGCATAATGCCTGTGTGTGACAATTACAGCAACACCTTGTATCTGTATATGCTGCATAATGCCTGTGTATGGCAATTGCAGCAACACCTTGTATCTGTATGTGCTGCATAATGCCTGTGTGTGACAATTACAGCAACATCTTGTATCTGTACTGTACAGGGATTTACACCTCATTATAACCACCTGAATCTTATCCCTGTACAGCAGCGGGTGACCCCACAGCTCTCCTTAATTACTGTAATACGGCAGCAAATTTTCTGAACTTTTTGTTAGTGAGGTATAGGGCTGCCATTTGCAGCATGTTTACAGTAATGCAGAGGGAAAGGAGTGAAGTTTCACAGTGTATTTTATTTCTCCACAGGGGGCACACTAATCCTGCAATAGAAAGATAGCACATGAAACCCCATTTGCATAATGGTTGTTTTGCAATGTGATAAGCCGCAAAATTGAGTCGACTCTACTTTGGTAGAGAAAGGGTTAATGACAGCTAGGGCTGTGCAGAAAGGATGCCCCCTCTTGGCACTGGATTGGAATGGTGGCAAGGAATATCAAAGGTCCTTCAATACATGTGTCATTCAATCATTGGATACAGATGCAGGAGATTGGGCTGGCTGGTTTGTAAGCGAAGGAGAGAACGAGCTTTTCATAATTCAGTCAAGAATTTGGGTTTGAGTTCAGGAAATTGGGTACATTATTCCTTTTCGTAAGTGACATGGAAGAACAGATTTTTGGAATCGTCAATGCTTTTGGAAACACTGGAACGTGTGAATATTAAGAATGACAAACACACGTCAACACCCTCCTGCCCCCTCCCCATCGACCTCTCCGTCGCAAAGCCCCCCAGCCAGCCCCCGGAAAATACGATAGTAAAAGAGCCAGCTTGAAGGCATCAGACACAGACCAGTAGGCAGAAGAAGGATTTGTGGCAGACCTGTCTGGGGTGCCCAGTGCTTGGAACAAGAAGCAGATCCTCCAGAGAGAAATGCAAAGAATAGAAACAAAAAACAAAACATAATCCGTAAAATAAAAGGCCAGACGAAACTGCACAAAAATCAAATAAGAAGGGACGTTTTGTCTACACCCAACCCCAACACCACCCATTGTATCGCTGCGGAAGAAAAAGGGAGACTTGAACGTGGTCGGGACCTCATCACCTCTACATTTCATTTTTTATTATTTAAGATTATGATCATATATCTGTAACGGAATGATTGTTTTTGAACCCGAGATGGGAGAGGAGTAAAGTGGAGTTTTAACCTGCCGGGATAACCCTAAACCCCACTATTCATCTCTATTGTAGCTTCAATTGTGGCCAACAGATTCTGCTGCTTCTCCTGATGTAAGCGCAGCATTGTTCCTATAGTAAACCCACACAGGGTCAGCAGAAGGACACTGGGAGTTATTTGTTCCTGCTTTTCTTCTGCATACGACCAGAGAAGGTGGAGCACACAGTCCTCCGCACAGAGGGACCAGAGGCGATCAATTTATTTAACCTCCCTGACGGTATTCCCGAGTGTGGCGCGGGATTAACTTTTTGTACAGAAAGCGGTATCCCCGAGCCACACTCGGGCCGATACTTACATGTCCTGCGCTCCCTCGCTGATCCCCACAGTCTCCTCCAGCCTCTCGCCTGGATCTCTTCTCGCGAGGAGTGAAACCAGGAAGTGTGACATCGCGATCGTCTGCAGTGTGACTGCGGGGACAGCGAGGGAGCGCAGGACATGTAAGTATCGGCCCGAGTGTGGCTCGGGATACCGCTTTTAGTATTGGAAGTTAACCCCCCGAGCCACACTTATGTCAGAATCGGACCGCCAGGGAGGTTAAAGAAGATCTTTTTTTCTTTTCAAGGGTTAAAATATTTTGCATTTACCAAAAATCGTTTAAAACCTAGTTCTCGGTGGCATTTTTTTTTTTTTTGGTGGCGACCCCACTCATTAACACCAACAGCTTGGACCTCTGGAGTTCTCCCTTTAGCTTCTGAAATTAATAATTACATGATAATGCATATAAAATATGCTTAACCTGAACGGATAGGAGAAAAAGAAGCAGAAAATAAAAGGAATATATGCTCATGCTTGGTCTTTTAGAGTCATGTACACAGAGCTACTAGGGAAGTTTAATTCTGCAGGAACCCCATTGTATAGAAGTTGGACTAGGGTGGACCAGGTGGTCCTAGCCACTTCCAAAATGATGTGGATGTCAAAGGACCAGGAGACCCTAGAGGTGCTCAACACAATGGACTCTCGGAACAGCTATACATAATCACCAGCTGGGTATCGGTGCATTCACCCTCAAAAGTTCAGTAGAACATATGGAAGGTTTACCACCCGTTGGAGTATCCTCTCTAGAGATATTCATTCCGAATACACCAATGATCCTGTTCTATACTGCAGAATATAGGAATTTTAGGACAGTACATGCACGATCAACAAGCCACGTGAGCATCTTCAGTGCCAGAACCGACTTTTATCCTCTAGTCCTACAGGATCAAAGTTGAAATAAAGGCAAAATCGAATACAGAGACCATCACTGGCATCCACTGAAAGATACCAGAATTAAAAAAAGTCAGCGTAAGGCGGGGGTGTGGAAGTAGGAGGAATCTCCACCTTACTCCTCTCCCAGTGGAAAGCACAAAGCAGGCCCGCCATTTTTTGGTAACAATGCTTAAACAGTTGTACACCTCTACATTTCAGTCTATTTTTGTCTGATCATTACCAAAATGTATACATTTTTAAAAAAGGTATTCATTGGAATAAACCAAAGGGGTGATCATGCAGAGCCTTTACACACTGGATTGGGACTTTTCTGAAGCAGACATTTCCAAATTCTTGAAGGCCACCCATGGTCTACAATCGATCATTGAAAAGGCCCATAAACTAGGGACTCCTGGTGGCCTGGTGGAGAGGTCTCTCTTCGTAAAGGGCACCAGAAACAATGGTGACCAATTTATTCTGTATTCCTCATTAAAAGGAGAATGGATACCAACGTTAAACAGAGTCATAAGAAGATGGACAGTTTCAGGAGGCCTTGGCTGACGAGATCTTCAGACTCAACTATAAAATCGGAATACCCCGAGTGACTGTTCAGAGGATCGGTCTTACCTTTAAAGGTTTGTGACTGTGCACTTTATGGCTGTCGTTTACAGACGAATGCCGGTTTACGACTGTCAAGAGGTGTCTCTGGTGCACCAAGGCCTCCTTGAACTCCTCTTCAGTTTTAGTTTCTAAAAGTTTCTGCCGGAAAGCAATGTCAGAAAACATTGTCGCGAACGTCCTTCCAACCTCTGTTGCCGTCTTTGTACTTTTCTGCGAGTTTAAAAAGGAGGAAGAACAAAATAAAACCATCAGAGTGAATATAATAAGCACAGATATTGGAAACACAGGGCAACCAATTAAATAGTCAGACGATAGACAACATCACCGATCCCTGGGCAAAGCAACAGCATAGTTACATAGTTATATAGGCTGAAAAAAGACATGCGTCCATCGGGTTCAGCCTCTCCCACATAACCTACTGCTGTTGATCCAAAAGAAGGCAAAAAACCCAGCATGCTAAATAAAAAACAGCCAATTATGGAAACAAAGATTAAAAGCATGTACGCCCACTGGATTTCATTGTGTTTATCAAAGCAAATCTACAAATCTTAAAATAGGAAAAAAAATATATAAAAGGGCATTGTATGCCATCTCTATTTACTAGGGCTTCAACTAACGATTATTTTCATAAATCGATTATTATTAATTCGATTAATCGGCCAACTAATCGATTCATCGGCTAAAAATTTTTTAGAAAAAAAATGTGTTTACTTAAATAACCGCAACCTCTCCCCCTTTTTTCATAAGCAATTTGCGTAGTGTGCGTAACTTTCGTACGTACATACGCAAATGGTGTATCTTGCGGACTTTTCACACAAGGTATGCAAGTGCTTGGTCAGAGCGATGGGTTGATGCTGCAAGTGCTTAGTCAGAGGGATGGGTTGATGCTGCGAGTGCTTGGTCAGAGGGATGGGTTGATGCTGCGAGTGCTTGGTCAGAGGGATGGGTTGATGCTGCGAGTGCTTGGTCAGAGGGATGGGTTGATGCTGCGAGTGCTTGGTCAGAGGGATGGGTTGATGCTGCCAGTGCTTAGTCAGAGGGATGGGTTGATGCTGCCAGTGCTTGGTCAGAGGGATGGGTTGATGCTGCGAGTGCTTGGTCAGAGGGATGGGCTGATGCTGCGAGTGCTTGGTCAGAGGGATGGGCTGATGCTGCGAGTGCTTGGTCAGAGTGATTGATACTGCATGCGCAGCTTAAGCCCATGTTTGCTTTCTCAAATGAACGCGGCTACAAGCACTTGGATAGAGATGATGTCAGAATGAAATCAGGGTTAATAAGCTAAAGTGGCCAGGGGGCGTAGAGTGTCCCTTTTAAATAATGAACAAACAGAGTGGGAGGAGGGACTGGAGGTGGAAGGGAGGGACTTTGCTCAAGTAACTTGACATGAGGGAGTGGGTATGGGCAAAAGACCAGATCGGAGTGTGGGAGTGAGTTTGGGGAAAGGGACCAGACCAAAGGGAGGGAATGGCAGTTCCCGACCAAACAGGGTGTGGTAGGGAGGGTAGGGTGGTGGCACAGGACTCCAGCTTCAGGTAAGGATTAAACACAGGCATACAGCTCCTTCATCCAGTGGCAGTATCCTATTGTTTGTGTTATAGTTCAACTGTTGTAAACGGTATAAAAACAAACTGCTTGTGTCTGACATAACCCTAGAACTAAATCATACCGAGTAAAGCAGCGGCGCGTCATCTCCAATCAGCTCCGAAGCTGAGGATATTTACGTTTAACTTAGTCTGACTCTAAACAGTGTGTGCTGTACACAGGGAGATTAAATCGGCACCGATTAATAGATAATGGAAATAGTTGACAACAATTTTAGTCATCGATTAGTTGTCGATTAATCGATTAGTGGTTTCAGCCCTACTATTTACACAAGCTTTTCAAGGACTTCGGGTTTTCGTTTTCATATTTTAGCTTAGGACCAAACTGCAAACAGAAAATTGCTTTTTGACCCTATTTCATGCTGTAGCAGTTCATTCCACATTTTGAGGCTGGAGCGGAGCTTGGTGCGCGATACCCTTACCTTGGCACCGCTGGATAAAGTGTTTGCAGAAATGGCTACCAGCAGTTCCAAATGCCATTCAAAAACAGAAAACATAATACAATCTATAGAATATTCTACCCAATGACGATTCAAAGTTCTTCAATTTATAATGGTACAGAACAAGCTTAAAAGCGTATTGTTAGGACAAAAGGCTTGGGTAGAGAGAGAGCGAGCTTCTAGAGCGAGTTGAAAGCACACTTGAGAGCATGCCATAAACTTGAAGTATGCATCAACTCGTCGTACACTAAAATCCAGTAACTAGTTAAATGGGGTAAACTGAAGGCGAAGAAAAGAAAACCAGGAACTCAATTTGGTAGTGAAGGCTCCATCTTTTAAAATAGTCAAGCCATGTTTATATTAGAGGTACATCTTCTGTAGGGTTGAGTTGATGGAGACAGTGTTGGAGTCGCCTCGGCTACTTGCTTACTGTAACCGCAAGTCACTGAAATTAGCAGAGCATTCCCAATTCACATTGGGTGAATCAATGCAGAGTTGTAGTATCTCCACCTCAACGCTACTTGTAGGGCTCACTGTATGGTCATTTTACAGATGGCCATTTTGAATAAAAGAACGCGAGATATAATTTTACAACACGGCGGCTGTAATCCAGGCATGATGGAGCCAGCACTAGTATTAAGGGTGATAGATCTTCTGGAGGAATCTACAGGCTTTCTGTGATCAGAAAAAGGTTTACTATGAGGTTTTCAATAATGTAAGGAGTTCCTGTTAAAGACAAAAAAGTATGACGGAGTCAACATGATCTCCAATTAGCCCAAGACACCATCCAAGGGTCAAGACACTGAAGGGTCTCATAAAATAAAGGGATTAGAATTTTACAATCCAGATTATCCGGCTTCCACCTGACTACTATGGTTTGGACAAGCCACCCAGTGGTGGGCTTTGTGATCAAGTATGCATCAATAAAAGACATCAGTAAGATTGTAATAGCCTGTATGCCAAGTTGATGGGACAATGTGCTCATCTTCCTGGAAGATCTGCCAAAAGATCACCAAGTGCCACATTGTTAACATAACATTTTTCGACTAACCAGAGAGAAGCATGGCTGGAGACAAGACTAATCAGATTATTTCATGACTCATGTATTAGGCCATTGCAACCTCCCTATTCACCATTCTATATACGGAGCCTGAATGGGCCAGCCTCACTGCAGTCTTCATGTATTCAGCCATACTCAATTCATGTCAGATTCCAGGTGAAGGTGTGTTGTATTGAGTGTATGCAACACAGCGATCTGGTGAGACGTCAACAAAAGAATTAGGATGTTGTAATCCTCCATTTCCTAGGTCACTGAATCAGTATTAAAGTAGTCTTGCCAGTCATGAGGTATTATTAGCCCCGGGTCGCATAACCCATGCTCGAGGTTGTGAAAGCGCCCTCCATCTTTGTGCCCTCACCCTTCTTGGCACCCTTGCCCACACTACACGGCCTCTATGCCTATTCGAGAATTGTGGATGCTGGCCTCCTGCCAAGGGACCGTGGACCAATGTGGCAAAGCTAATTCTAAAAGATAATTGGCATAAGGGGGCATCTAAGGGTTAATATGTTAAATGTCTTGGTAAACGCTGTTTTAGGAGTCGCGTTTGTGTAAGTAATCTAATGTACAGTTGTGTTCAAAATTATTCAACCCCCAATGCTGTAAAGGGTTTTAGGGAATTTAGTGTACATTTGTAATTGTATTCAGAATGAAATCTTACAAGGACTTTTTAAAGAACCATATGCAAATAAAATGACATCAATTGGTTTTGTAATACAGTAGTAAATGTTTCTTTTGTGAATTCTTCATTGACACAATTATTCAACCCCTTAAAGACTACCACTCTGAAGAACAGAGGTTCATTCAAGTGTTTTCAATCAGGTATTGAAAACACCTGTGGATGTCACGGAGCAGCAATAAAGCATAATAAGCACCAATTAGGCAGCTTTAAAATGACTGTGATACTCAGCTCCTTCTAGACATTTACTGGTGTGGTTACAAACATGGTGAAGTCAAGAGAATGGTCCAGGAAGACAAGAGAAGAGGTGATTACTCTTCACAGGAAGGGCAATGGCTATAAGAAGATTGCAAAGATGTTAAACATACCAAGAGAGACCATAGGAAGCATCATTCGCAAATTCAAGGCAAAGGGCACTGTTGAAACGCTACCTGGTCGTGGCAGAAAGAAGATGCTGACTTCGACTGCTGTGCGCTACCTGAAGCGTAGAGTAGAAAAGTCCCCATGTGACTGCTGAGGATCTGAGAAAAGATTTGTCAGATGTGGGTACTGAAGTTTCAGCCCAGACAATACGGCGCACACTGCGTAATGAAGGCCTCCATGCCAGAACTCCCAGGCGCACCCCCTTGCTGTCTCCAAAGAATAAGAAGAGTCGACTGCAGTATGCCAAAAGTCATGTGGACAAACCACAGAAGTTTTGGGATAGAGTTCTGTGGACTGATGAAACAAAATTAGAACTGTTTGGGCCCATGGATCAACGCTATGTTTGGAGGAGGAAGAACAAGGCCTATGAAGAAAAGAACACCTTGCCTACTGTGAAGCATGGTGGGGGGTCAATCATGCTTTGGGGCTGTTTTGCTTCTGCAGGTACAGGGAAGCTTCAGCGTGTGCAAGGTACCATGAATTCTCTTCAGTACCAGGAGATATTGGATGACAATGTGATGCAGTCCGTCACAAACCTGAGGCTTGGGAGACGTTGGACCTTTCAACAGGACAATGATCCCAAGCATACCTCCAAGTCCACTAGAGCATGGTTGCAGACTAAAGGCTGGAACATTTTGGAGTGGCCATCGCAGTCATCTGACTTAAATCCGATTGAGAACCTCTGGTGGGACTTAAAGAAAGCAGTTGCAGTGCGCAAGCCTAAGAATGTGACTGAACTGGAGGCTTTTGCCCATGACGAATGGGCGAAGATACCCGTAGATCGCTGCAAGACACTTGTGTCAAGCTATGCTTCACGTTTAAAAGCTGTTATAACTGTAAAAGGATGTTGTACTAAGATTGAATGTCACTTGGGGGTTGAATAAAACTGATAATGATGTGAGCACAGAAAAGACATTTGTGGTTATTTCATTATAAATGTTATGTTATATTTGTCTGACCTACACGTGCCTCTTTGATTTAATTGTAAGCAAGATGACTGAATGATCAAAATCAATGTCAAACTGGCCAAAACACTCAATTTCAGTGGGGGTTGAATAATTTTGAACACAACTGTAGATCTATTGTCAGTACTGTCTATACCCTTCTGTGTGATCGTTTGCCCTATTGTCAGTACGGCTTATCCCTGCATGTGTGATCGTTTGCCCTATTGTCAGTACGGTTTATCCCTGTATGTGTGATCCTTTGCCCTATTGTCAGTACGGTTTATCCCTGTATGTGTGATCCTTTGCCCTATTGTCAGTACGGTTTATCCCTGTATGTGTGATCCTTTGCCCTATTGTCAGTACAGTTTATCCCTGTATGTGTGATCTTTTGCCCTATTGTCAGTACAGTTTATCCCTGTATGTGTGATCTTTTGCCCTATTGTCAGTACAGTTTATCCCTGTATGTGCGATCCTTTGCCTTATTGTCAGTACGGTTTATCCCGGTCTGTAATGGCTTGTTCTTAGAATGAGCTCATACTCAGTTGTTGTTGATAATGTGTTAATCCCATTGGTTTTAAACTGAATCAAGGTTTCTGTATCGCCTGAAGGAATTCACATCCCCCTCATGTAGACAATGCATTCTGTTGATTGTGTTGTTTTACCACCACCCCCTGTTTATTATAAACTGGTCCCATTTCAAATTACAGATCATTCTTCTTTCCTGCACTAAGCCGTGTCTGGTGTTTGGGGAGAGAGTGAGAATTATACAGCATCCCTCAAGTTCTGGCTGAGGTTTGTGAGAGAAGGAAAGCTGCTGCGGATCTGCTTGACTGTAGAGAAGGAACGGATGCAGCGACAGGTTCGGGTCTGGTCCTCAATCCAGCGACCAGTAACCCCAGTTACTGTTACAGAGGTGATTAGT
Organism: Leptobrachium leishanense; assembly: GCA_009667805.1. Taxonomy (NCBI): domain Eukaryota; kingdom Metazoa; phylum Chordata; class Amphibia; order Anura; family Megophryidae; genus Leptobrachium; species Leptobrachium leishanense. The sequence continues at coordinate 549,844,159 of CM019063.1, forward strand.
CTGAAATATGTGGAACCAGAATATCTCATGACACTTCAGAAGCACAAGAATTAAATTGTGCATCTCCAAATTCTAGGTTGATGGGTCAGTCTTACTGGAGTCTCAACATTGGTGTGGCCAATAAGCCATCCCAGCTGCTTACCAAGCCCATACCTGTAACAGACATCACTAACCAGCCGGTCCTGCAAGATCGGTTAGAAAGCATCACCACCAGAACGTTGGTTTCAATTGATAATTTTGAAAAAGTTCGATCTGTGTATGGCCAGGCCAGCATGGACAGCCTTGACCACTTTGTGCAACAGAATCAGACATTGGACTCAGTGTATATAAGTCGAATTAAAAAAAAAAACGGCAACAACACAAACGGCGCTTGATAGCTCAATCTTTCCATCCTTCCACCCACTGTTCAGAGCTAGCAGAGATGCCACAATACCAATCTCGCTGTTCCATTATTTCCGGATATAAATGAATTCTAACAGCGGAACGTAAATTGCTCAGCTCCGGCTGGGTCTTCATAGAAAGCCTGAACTCATTAACTTATTTCACTGCTTTTCCCTCAAAGATAATGTAAGCAAAATAAAAAGTGTGCTATTAATTATAGGCTTGGAAGAATGAAAAATAGAAGTTCCTCAGTGAAGCAAACAAAAACAAAAGTCAACAATGTGCAGCTATAGAAGGATCAGACCACCGTCGTTCAGTGGAATGTCGCACGAACCTAGATCTAACAACCCTTCCATGAGTCCTGCTGATTAAACACAATGTTCGATATGCTGTTTGTGTCCCACCACAGGCATCTAGGGACCGTGAAGGAATCATATAGGCAAGGGTTCTCATTTTTTTGCGACCCTCCTTCTCCAATGTGCCTGTATTTAAACATTAGGCGTCTATGACATCACGGAATTGCAGGAGATTCTACTCAAAAACGTACCCACGGGCACTGGAGACCTAACACATAGATAAAATATGCTTTTTTGCCAAATATGTAAGAGGTTTGCAAAGATGTATGGATAGTGTAAAGTGTATACAAATTGTTTTATGTCTGAAAGTGCGAAGGGCTGTGTGAATGCGTGGATAGTCTGGTGTGTGAAACTAGAGATAGTTGGCATGTGTGTGCATGTCCAAAATAAGCTGCACAAACAGTTACACTTTTGCTCATAATTTTTCATACCCTGGCAGAATGTATGATTTCTTGGCCATTATTCAGAGAATATGAATGATAACACAGTTACATTTCTTTCACTCATGGTTAGTGTTTGGCTGAAGCCATTTATTATCAATCAACTGTGTTTACTCCTTATAAATCATAAAGACAACAGAAACTCCCCAAATGACCCTGATCAAAAAGTTTACATACCCTTGTGATTTTGGCCTCATAACATGCACACAAGTTGACACAAACTTGTTTGAATGGCTATTAAAAGTAACCATCCTCACCGGTGATCTGTTTGCTTGTAATTAGTGTGTGTGTATAAAAGGTCAATGAGTTTCTGGACTCCTGACAGACCCTTGCATCTTTCATCCAGTGCTGCACTGACATTTCTGAACTCCTGACAGACCCTTGCATCTCTCATCCAGTGCTGCACTGATGTTTCTGGATTCTGAGCCATCCAGAAAGCAAAAGAATTGTCAAAAGTAGTTGAACTGTATAGAACAGGAAAGGGATATAACAAGATATCCAATGAATTGAGAATCAGCCAATCAGCAGTGTTCAAACTCGAAGAAGTGGAAAACCAGGGGTTCTGTTGAAACCAAACCACGGTTAGGTAGACCAACTAAAGTTTCAGTTACAACTGCCAGGAAAATTGTTCGGGATGCAAAGAAAAACCCACAAATAAATTCAGGTTAAATACAGGACTCTGAAAACATGTGGCTCTTTCAAGATGCACAATAAGGAGGCACTTGAAGAAAGAGGAGCTGCATGGTCAAGTCGCCAGAAGAAAGCCATTACTACGCAAATGCTACAAAGTATCCTGCTTACAATACGCCAAACAGCACAGAGACAAGTCTCAAACCTTCTGGCACAAAGTCATTTGGAGTGAGGAGACCAAAATTTAACTTTTTGGTTACAACCATAAACGCTACATTTGGAGAGGAGACAACAAGGCCTATGATGAAAGGCACACCATTCCTACTGTGAAACACGGAAGTGGATCGCTGAGGTTTTGGGGATGTGAGAGCTAGAAAAAGGTCACAGGAAATTTGGTCTAAATTGAAGGCAGGATGAATGCAGTAGGCTATAAAAAAATACTGGAGGAAAATGTGCATTAATCAGCCCGGAAACTGCGCATGGGACGTACTTGGACATTCCAACATGACAATTACCCAAAACACAAGGCCAAGTCGACCGGTCATTGGCTACAGCAGCATAAAGTGAATGTTCTGGAGTGCCCATCTCAGTCTGACTTTAATGTCATTGAGCCAGTCTGGGGAGATCTCAAACGTGCAGTTCATGCAAGAAAGCCCAAGAATTTACAAGAACTGGAGGCTTTTTACCATGAAGAATGGGCAGCTTTACCATCTGAGAAGATAAAGAGCCTCATCCACAAGTACCACAAAAGACTTCAAGCTGTCATTGAAGTTAAAGGGGGCAATACACGGTATTAAAAGCTGGGGTATGTAAACTTCTGATCAGGGTCATTTGGGGAGTTTGTTGTCGTTATGATTTATAAATATCAAACACACTTGATTGATCATAAATGGCTTCAGCCAAACACTAACCATGAGTGAAAGAAATGTAACTGTGATCATTCATATTCTCTGAATAATGGCCAAGAAATCCTAAATTCTGCCAGGGTATGTAAACTTAGGAGCACAACTGTACATGCCCGAGAGGCGACCCATTTGGGTGCATGTGTGTAGGCTCGATACGTTTACAGGGTAATCCAGACGTGGTCCCATTGCTCGAAGTGCCTAGAGGGGTGTCAGTTATACCCTCCCGACGAGACGATCGCTTGTCAGGGGCTGCTGCATCTCTCGTGCAGGGATGACGTCCTTGGCATTCAGTACCGACCACCTTTCTGGGAATAGCTTCCGATTTGCATATTGACTGGTTGTCCCTGTAATGGCACAATCAAGCTAAAACCCTGTGAGACCTGAGCGGCCCCACCGTAGAGCAGGCCACCAGCGCCGTTGCCCGTCCTCAGGACTCTCACAAACATCTTTTTCAAGCTCGATACTTGGCATGACGGAGTGGCTGTTAAGTTGTGAGTGTGGTTAAATGGAAATGCCACAAAACATTACAGTGTAATGTATCGGGTTACTTTTCCGAAGCACGATGGGAAAGAAATGGTTATTTATGCATAATTCAATTAGGGCCTGTTTTTATGGCCAAGTAGAACATTGATCAAGAAACAGGGGGACAAATATTTAACAGTTACGCACACAAAAATCAAAAGCACAGGCGCCCAAATGAACCAGTTGCTTTAAAGCGATCATGTCCCCAGGTGGGAAGACCCAACGTGCACAGCCGGTGCCGGGATATTCATTCTCCGTTCAAGGGGGTGACCTGCCCTCTGCACTTACCATTTTAGGAGGAGCCAGAACCAAAATGACGAATCTCACTTCGCAGGAGTTTTCGCCCCAATTCTGTGGCCTCTCCAGTCGGCTGATACAAACGTGCCGTCTCTGGAGCGACTTTATAGTGCAACTGGAAGAGAGAGGAGATACCGGCGCTGGTTAAAAAAATCAACACAAAACTGTATCCTGAGGTGCAAGTCAAAAGTGCGGAGCAGGCGTACATCAAGCCTTTCGTTGGCAGCCTATGGAGCACAACATTAAAATAACGGAATCAAAGTCACTAGAGTTTGCTTTAATGTCCATTTTTAGACTCAATTTCACAAATTAAACAAGAAATGGGCCTATGTCTCCACCCATTATCAGCCAACCTGCCAGACCCTTATATCTAGATAATCTCTTCCTACTCCACCACTTCTACCCTGTCATGACTTACATTGCATCTCTAGAAGACCAGACCTGTACCTCTTTCCTGTTATGCATTAGACCCCTATGTCTACCAAACCAATGTACTTCTCAGCCATGATCTACACACCTCTAGATAGCCAAGGCTAAACATCTACCCTGCTGTGAGCTAGACTCCATTTCTAGAAAACCAAGTTGGTAAAGCTAAACTACCATGAACCAGAGCCCTACTACTAGAAATCCAGGAATGTTGTTCTTACCTGCCATAAATTGGACCCTTCGACCTATACTAGATAACCACGTCAGAAGACATGCCCTGCCATGAACTAGACAGCATTTCTAGAAAGCCAACTCCTCAGAAACAGGCCTGTACATGAACCCTATGAAGAACTAGACCCCATGTTTAGAGAACCAGATCTGCACAGGCACTTTGCCAAGAATGCGACTCTAGAAAGCCAACCAGATTAGCACATCACCCTAACAAGGATCAGACCCAAATTCTTGTTCACCAGATCTGAACACGAATTTGACATAAAACCAGATCCTACCATGACGCCACCAAACATCAATACCATACTGGTGCTTTTTATACAGTTGTGGAATCTGCAGGTCAAGGGTACACCAAATACATTTCACGGAGACAGAACAAAACAGGAAAAGCTGAAACCGGAATGAAGGAACCAGTGTGCTAATATTCTTCTCCCAATGAGAATTCCACTAGATGGGAGGCAAGACAGAGACAGGAGTGAAGGGTAACGCTTGGCTGGCTTAGCGATAGTGGACGTGACAGTCAAAATGTTGTGAGGATAACCGCCAATAAAATTGCCACTTTTGTCACCCGAGAGCCAGGCCTCCCTGCTGTAATGGCTCATGTATATAACTCGCTTGAAAACAGGCATCTGGGGCACCGGGTCAGTATGTGTCAGTGCCCAGAAATGCTCCCTAAAAAGAGAGAGAGATCCGATCAGGTCTATATCAACGTATCAGCCATCAAGAAACACACCCTACAGCAAACCGTCTGCCCACATATCCCACTTACAATATGGCTGCCCAGTTTACATATGAACGGTGCCATGATAATGGTAAAACCCTGACAGCAAGAGCAGTGCACCAAGCCTGCCAGAGAATCCACTCTACACTATATGTACAGAATGTATCCAACCTCTTCATTTTTTGGTCCGGTCAACACTCCCACCAACACCCCCCACCCACACCTTTAGTAAAAGGGCGCAACATAAAAACCAATGGGGTTTGAATACATTGAGTGTATTGTATTATATGCAAGTTCGCTGCTTACTGCTAGGTCACCATGTTTATCACCCCCCCCCCATATTAATAAAATACATATAGAATATATGTTTTAATAATACTAATAATATAAACTGGGGTAATTCGCAGGAATCTAGCAGTATTGTAACGTTCATGTCGCCAAGAAAAGCCCTGCACATGTGTGTGGATCCAAACATTATCATTATTATTATAAGAATAATAATAAAAAACACAATGAGGAGATCCTCCCATAACGATCATTTTTAATTTCTATGTGTTCCTGTGCGCATACAAATGATGACAAGGGATGGATAATACGCGTTTGCACGCTGGAGGCATTTCTAAAGTCATTACCAAAAGTAAACAAGGACAAAACATCTGGAAAGCCAAAACCCAGAGCAGGAGAACGCAGCCCCACCACCTCAACCAACACATCAAGGCTCCTGCCCACCAGGTCCCCTGGAACGAAAGTAACTCTGGCTCTCTTTACGTCTATAGAAAATCCCCATATAGGCGCTTTGTTAGCGGGTGTTTGCTCCGGTGTAACCATCCACCGCCGAAAGGGGAAACGAGCCTCGCAAGCTTTACTCGTCTCTCAAATCACGATGTTGTGCGCCGACGCACCCTGTATACACGAGCGTGTGCGCGCGGGAGGTGAAATCAGGAATAATTCTGAATGGACACATTGTTTCTCGCAGGCCTAAACAATTAACGGCTAAGCACATCCACATGGAGGTCTTAACCATCGAATGGCTTTTTGATTGGCGCCCTGATAGTTAAACTGCCGTTTTTATGCAATCTGCGTACTTTGGCAGCTTTTTCTGGTGTTTGTTAGATTCGGGGCAATCATTTCACTTCATTATCTTAAAATCTGTTTGGAATGGCAAAGGCTCGCCCATGTTTTTTCACTTTACGTTTCCAATGCCCCCCGCGCACCCCCACCCCCTTTAAAGGCGTCCCATTGTTTTCCAGGCGGGACGTGTCCAAGATGACGGCAGAATAATTTGCCCTGGAGATGAAGAAAAAAAAATTAATTGGTCCGCGTACGGAGAGAAATTGGATTAACCATGTTTCCTGCGTTGCTGTGAACCGGGTCATATTTAATCATGGCATTTGGTGAGGCAGCGGGTTATAAAAGGAGTTTTAGGGGATTTGGTAAGGCGGTGGGAGGGAGAGAAAAAGAAAAAACTGAACACCAGAAAAGCCACCACAGAATGAGATATACATAGATAAACAAAATTCTGTATATATATATCTACGTTTTAATGTAGCTTTAAATTAGGAGGGGGGGGGGAATAACTGTATATAAAAAAAAACTATTAGGAGGCTCTTCCACATCATTGTAAGTGCAGTTTTGAGATTTTAAAATATTGTAATTTTTTTTTAAATCTGAAATTCTGCTATTTTTTATTTTTTTTTAAAAAAGACAATAATCACCACTGTAGGTTGTCAGTGTGTTTTTTTGGGTTATTTTTAAAGACTATTCCTAGAGTACAGAACTAATCTCAGCAGGAAACTTGTTATATAGATTTTGGAAAAATTTGATATATGCAGTCAGGTGCAGAAATATTGGGACATTGACACAATTCTAACATCTTTGGCTCTATACACCACCACAATGGAGTTGGAATGAAACAAACACAATGTGCTTTAACTGCAGACTGTCAGCTTTAATTTGAGGGTATGTATATCCAACTCAGGTGAACGGTGTAGGACTTACAGCAGTTTGCAGATGTGCCTCCCACTTGTTAAGGGACCAAAGGTAATGGGACAGAATAATAATCATAAATTAAACTTTCCCTTCTTAATACTTGGTTGCAAATCCTTTGCAGTCAATCACAGCCTGAAGTCTGGAACGCATAGACATCACCAGACGCTGGGTTTCATCCCTGGTGATGCTCTGCCAGGCCTCTACTACAACTGTCTTCAGTTCCTGCTTGTTCTTGGGGCATTTTCCCTTCAGTTTTGTCTTCAGCAAGTGAAATGCATGCTCAATGGGATTCAGGTCAGGTGATTGACTTGGCCATTGCATAACATTCCACTTCTGTCCCTTCAAAAACTCTTTGGTTGCTTTTGCAGTATGCTTTGGGTTAGGGATGCACCAATACCACTTTAAGACCGAGTACCGATACTTTTTAAAAGTACTCACCGATACCGAGTACCGATACTTTTCTTTAATGTCATGTGACGCTTTCCAATAAGAACAGACCATATAAAAATGCCCCCAGCTCACATGTATATATCCCCAGCTCATGGATATGCCCCCAGCTCATGGATACTGCCCCCCAGCTCACACATGGATATTGCCCCCCCCAGCTCACACATGGATATTGCCCCCAGCTCACACATGGATATTGCCCCCAGCTCACACATGGATATGCCCCAGGTCACGGACCCCCCCCCCCTCCGCGTTCATACTTACCGTCCTGGGCGACGCCGGGAAAGTCTCCGTGTGCGCGCTCATTGGAAGGCCCCCAGCCACGACCACATGGGACCATGTGATCGTGGCTGGGGTCCTTCCAACGAGCGCACGCGGGGAAACTTTCCCGGCGTCGTCCAGGAAGGTAAGTATAAACACAGTGAGGAGAGCAGCTGCAGGGCCTGTCCGAACGCCGGTAGAGCATTCAGACAGCCGCTCCAGCCCCTCTGATGCCGGCAAGCCGGCTCAATGCTGGCTTCCGGTATCGGGAAAAATATCAGGGGGGTACTGCACGAGTACCAAGTACTCCTGCAGTACCCGGTGTCGGCCCCGATACTAGTATCGGTATTGGTGCAACCCTAGTTTGGTGCAATGTCAGGCCAGTTCGGCTCTCTTTGAATAACCCTGTATAGGTTTTAGCACGGCCAATGAGATTAGAGCGCTAGATAAAAGTATGAAAAATGACAATTTAATCCTGGATTTAATTTGGCCCGTTGGATGTAAATCATCCAAAAAAAAGGTGCCGACGTCATCTATTTTTTCAGTAGTTCGGGGGATTCACATCCATGTTAACAGGCATTTCCATCCCACATAACAATTTTGATGAAATATCGTCTCTCGCGGTTATACTTTTCATTGGAAATATCAGCTTTATCATTTATTATTATTAAATTCTAATTTATCGATGTGCTGATCGAGGGAAAACAATGAAGGGTTTTTTATTATAAATGTCAGATATTTCTAAGAGAATTGTTTAAAAAGCCACAATCGCACATTCAAGAAACTGTCCCACAACCCAAAAGATCCTGAACACCAACACCTTGTATCATTACTTCCACTAGTGTCAAAACTAATAGAAAGACTAGTCTACGGCCACTTAACCCACTTCCTATCCTCCAACTCCTTGCTTAACCCCTGCAATCCAGCATTCACTCCCAACACTCAACAGAAACCGCTCTCACAAAAGGTTACTAATGACCTCCTCTCCGCTAAATGCAGTGGCCACTCCATACTGATCCTACTTGACCTCTCAGCTCCCTTCGATAGTCGGCCATCCTCTCCTCCTAAAGACCCTCTTGGTCTCTGATACCACCCTCTCTCGGCTAAACTCCTACCTCTCCAATAGATCCTTCTCAGTATCCTTTACCGGCAATTCCTCCTCTTCAAGGCTTCTGTCAGTCGGTGCTCCTCAAGGCTCAGTCCTGGGTCTTTGCTGGGTAAACTCCTCACCAACTATGGCTTCAAGTATCACCTATATGCAGATGACACTCGATCTACCTCTCCACTCCCGATCTCTCTCTGGTCAGTGACTACCTGTCTGGGATCTTCTCCTGGATGGCCTCGCATTACCTGAAGATCAATAGGTCACCCAGGACATACTTGAAAACGAGAGAAATCTCAATGTATCCTTCCTGGTAAAATCCTTTATAAATAAATGTCCAAGACCGAGCTCCTTATCCCCCACCCTCTAACTCTGGGATTTCTGAAACTTGACGGCATCACTATCCTTCCTTCAGCCAAAGATTGCTGCCTCAGAGTGACTCTAACATCCAATCAATCTCATCACAATCACCTCCACAATATTGCCAAAAATTCATCCATTTCTGAGCGCTATCCCCACCAAGCAATGTATCCACTCGCTTGTAATCTCCCACCTGGACTACTGCAACAACCTCCCGACAGGCCTATTCCCCCTGCAGTCCATCCTAAAACACATCAGCCTGGCTTATCCACCTCACCAGTCGCTCCGCTCTGGGAATCCCTACACTGGCTCCCCATCCACAGTAGAATGAAACCAAACTACTCACCCTGACCTACAAAACCTTCACTACCTGTCCTCCCTAATCACCAAATACACCCCAGCCCATCCCCTAAGATCCAACAATGACCGACTCCAGGATTCCTCCATCATTACCTCTTCACATGCCAGAGAGCAGGACTTTTCTCGTGCGGCGCCGACCCTATGGAATGCGCTTCCTCGCAATATCAGACTGTCCCAAAATCTGGCTTCAAACGCTCCCTAACGAGCCTTCTGTTTAGGTAAGCCGACCCCCCGACACCATAACAAGACATCCGACCGACCCGGTAACCGTCCTCTTGCTGAATCTACATCATCACTGCAGCCCCCCCTCCTATTTTTCACCCCCTCACCCTTCTAGAGTGTAAATTGTCACGGAATAGGGCTGTCATGTCCGCTTGTATCCGTTGGCGGAATACTGACTTGCCTCTGGTCTTGTCTCACCCATTGTACCTTTTTATACAGCGCTCTGAAATGTGTTGGCGCTCAATAAATAAATAATAATCTCCAAATACAGGAGAAACTGCTCTGCGTGCAGAGCCTTGCCTTTACTCACACAAACCACGTTACAGGACACAAAACAACAACCTGTATGTTGTTTATAACAAATTTAATCGTTTTCTTATCCTCACAACTTCTTTCCCCGCCACTTTTACAAATTTCGTGACTTGGGGATACACATAGGTGTGCAAAAACCAAACAAAACAAAACTTTATTATGCAAGATTTTTAGAACAGGGTTTTTTTTTTTTGTTTTTTGTTTTTTTGAAACCATAACCCTTGCATCTCCCCCTTTCCTCTCCTGCTCAGACTGCTTGTTCTTCCCTGTATCAGAGCTGTAAGTGGGATGAATGCTGCATCGAAGGTCTAGCAAATCCAAAGACTCAGAAATCAAGTACATGGTCAGGCACTGGCTGGTCTGACATGCGTAGCAGTGCATTCCTAACCTAAAACCCAGAAGGCTATCCAGTGCAGGCTGCATGACAGCCTACTGGGCGGAGTAAAGACCTTTATTGGGTGGGAAGGCATGGGGGCGGGACTTCTGCCATGACTATTTAAACTCCGTTAAATGCTCGGGTGGCTGAGTGTTCATTTAATAGTAAATTTAAAAAAAAAAAACAACCTGTAAGCTTTAAGGAGACTTCAATGACACCAAAATGCACACAAAGCCCTCGTCTCCTTACATTAAGCCATTTTTTGTTAGAATAAGCGGAGACAACGTGTTTTTTCTGATCAGGCAGGGGAATCTAGCATTTGGCTTTATAGCTGCACATCGAACGAGTAACGTTTTAATCGCTGTGTTGCGGCAAATGGCCAAACACGGGAAAAATGCTTCTATGTTTCCAGTGTAGCTGCTTACAAAGCTATAATATGATATAATTATCCTCCTCTCCCAGCACAGTGAATAATCTCATACGTGTACGTTTACCACTGCCTAGATGGTCCCCAATAGATTTATTAAGCCATGTCACTCACATAATACAGAGCCAGGATTGTTGGTATTGGACTCCAGTGGTCGTCGCTGTGACCCCCTGAATTGTGTCCGAAAGGAGATGAACTGGAAAAGAAGAAGAAAAAAAAAAAAGTTTAAATGCATTTTGGTTAATTATTATCATTTATAAAAAAATAAAAAAAAATTATCGCCCCATGATTTCACAGATTACATTGGACAGATGGAACCATTTGGCTCTTATCTGCCCAGTGGGGTTTGCCGACATCAGGAAAGGCCAATGGGTAGATTGTAAGCCTTTTTGGAACTGCAACACCCATTTCCAGCCTTGAGACTGACAAAGCATCATGGGCATTGTAGTTCGAAGAAAGCTGAGGATTTAGCCAGGCCAGGTGCAGAGCGTTTCTTTCTCGTCGCGGACGCACGAACGGACCGATCGTGTTGGGTCTTCCAGTTTAGACCCCTGTGAGCCCCAGTCATGGCATGAATGCTGCATTGTGACGAGTAAACAGGACTTTATTATGTAAGATTTTTTGGAAAGGTCTCATTTAAGCTGTATTTCTGCTGCTCGCTCCGACCGCAAGTTAAATGCTCGGCTGCAGGAGAAAGTGGCAGCGTACCAACAAACATACGAGAAGGTCTGCAATGCTGGCAGCCAAAAAACACTGAAAGAGGACGCTGGAGGCCGGGGTGTCAGGAAGAAAAAAAAAAAAAATAATAATATTATATATATCCAACAGGCAGGGTTTTTTTCCGGATTAGAATATATCATCGTTTTCTTAAAATTTTTCATTTTGTTGTTTAATAATTTTTACGCAAATAGCGCAAATCAAAATCCTACACAAAAAAAAAAAAAACACAAACCAAAAACAACAACAACAACAACACGCACACCACAAGCTTAAAATAAAGGAAAAGGCTTTGAAAACAGGACAACCTCGATTACACAGATATGACAAATCTAGGGAGTTTTTTTTTAAAATAATTTTACTACAATTTACAACAAAACCGTAAAAAAAAAAAAAAAGTTCACATCTTCATTCGGCTGCCATACTGGAGATGGTTTGCGCGTGAACGAAATAGAAACCTGTGCTCGTCCCATCCTTTAGGGAGAAAGAATCTTCAACAAGTGGCAAGAGGTTAGAAGGGAAAGGGTTAAAGCTGGGTTCACACCTGCGCGCTGTAAAACGCTCAGACAGTGAAATCCCATGATTCCCTATGTGGGCATATCACACCTGGCCATATCTCAGCGCGCAGGAACGCGCTGAGAAACGGCCGACGCAAAAAGAAGTCCGGGAGCTTCTTTTCGGCATATAGCCGCGCGTTCGCGGCCATATCATAGCCGCGAACGCGCTGCAATGCAACGCACGTTCGCGCGTTTTTTGTATGCGCGAACGCGTGTAAAAAAACGCGCGCATTGCGTGACGCTGCGGTGTGAACCCTTAGAGTCACCGGACAAGGATATGCTGCGAGTAGGATTTTGTTGTATCACCCTAAAGAAGTGGACATCAAAAGCAGGAGAAGGAAAAAAAAAAAAAAAAGCACAGAGAAGACCAACAGGGTTATTCAGAGAAAGGTGAAACTCTGGAGCGCTTTCGGAGAAGTGAAAATTCTAGGTCAAAAATAGTCAAACCAGAAAAATTCTCCCATTTATCTCGCTTTCCAAATCGGCTATTTTTGACCTAGAATTTTAACTTCTCCAGAGTTTCACTTTTCTCTGAATAGCCCTGTTGGTCTTCTCACCAGCCTAAGTAACAGGCCGGGCAAACGACCAGCGGAGAGAGCTAGCCCTCCAGCACCATCAATCTTTACCTTCGCAGGGACCACCCACCACTTTCAGACCATAGAACAACTTTTCCGAAGTTGCAAACTTTAATCGATACTTTATTGGCATCTTCACGGATTTTAAAAGTGAGAAAAAGAAAGAAGAAAAAAAAAAAAAAGGGGGGGGGAGGAGGGGCGTCTGGACACGCCGCGGATTCTGACAGGGTATAAAAACAGGTTTTAAGTGTTGCTAGAGCTGTGTTTGCCAATTTAAAGCCGCACAACGCAAGGCCAAAACTGAGGTTTGGGGAGGGGAGGAGTGTTTTTACGCTTTTATCATTTTCTAGGTCCCTCAGAACGTGTTCCTGTACGGAGACAAACTTAAAACATTTGAGGGAAAAAATAAACCCTCACCGACATGAAGGATTAGAGAGAGATTTCAGCATGTACAGTTTGGTAGGCCATGTGAAATCTCCAAAATTTAAGTTTAACGTGTCCCTGCAACATGAATTTTTTTATTTGTTTGGGGGGAGGGGGAGAAGATGTGTGAAGTGTTATTTAAGTGTGATGCACTTTAAGATCCGTCAGGGTAGCAGCATGTCGTCTACCATCTTGAAAGGATACACAATATCAAACCCCCAGGCAGGGACTATTTGCATAAGAAGTTTAAATAAAAAAACGGAAATAAAATTAAAAAGGTGATGTCAGCAGTGAATCCGATTCTGTGAAATCAACTGCAAAAATTCAACTGTGCAAGAAAAGGGAAGTGATGCTTTTTTTTTTTTTTCTTACAAAAAAGGAACAGACAAAAACAAAACAAAAAACTACTGAAAAAAAAAAGGACAGATCTTAAAATGCAGATTGAGCACAGGCCTCCCTAGCAGAACCAGATAACCCTTATACTACAGGGGGCCACTATTAGGCCCCCTTCACACCTAAGCGTTTTACAGCGTGCTCCTGCGCGGTGTAAAATGCTTAAACAATGAAATCCCATGATTTCCTATGTGGGCATGTCACACCTAAGCGTTTTAAAGCGTGCAGGAACGCGCTTTAAAACGGCCGACGCAAAAAGAAGTCCGGGAGCTTCTTTTCGAGCATACAGCAGCGCGTTCGCGGCCATATCATAGCCGCGAACGTGCTGCAACGTGCGTTCGCGTGTTTTTTTGTATGCGCGAACGCGCGGAAAAAAAACGCGCGCATTGCGAGACGCCGTGCTACGCCCAGGTGTGAACCCAGCCTAAATGTAAATTATAGAAAATAAAAATAATTGTGCATCTCTGCAAAAACACAAAATATTCCAGCACTCGTCCTGCAGTTTCACTGTATAAAAATTTTCAGTAAATAATCCCCCCCCCTCCCCAGAGAAGTCTGAGCGCACGGATCTATTATTATTTTTTTCCCTAAACATTAGAAGTCCTGCGGCTGCGGTCAATCTCCAGTCCCAAAATCGTCGGGGAGTGCTGCTCACATTGGACCAGGAAGTGGCTCAGCCAATCAGGAACCTCCCATTCTGGTCCAGGCAGGCTAAGCCCTAGCAGGAGATACTGGGATACGTAGACAGTAGTCGTACCCTTCACATCGGATATATGGAATTGCTGTCATGGCAGGTGTCAGCCTCACCATCCCTTCATCAGAAGCCATATTGAAACAGCAATACTGGAAAGCGGGCTTGGCTGGTTTGCCGGCCATGCACCTGGATTGACCGCTGGGTGTCTGCAGCCAAAAATTGTAGCATTACATGTGCCCAATATAGTGGTATAGTTAGATGAAGTGTCTCCCCCATAAACCCCATATCTGGTAATACCGGGGAGCAAGTTGAGGGGTTAGGCTGCTAATCTGCAACGTTGGCGATAGTGTTGAGTTTACAGACTGGAGGTGCAGAGCTCACCGTTCCCCCCCTGCGGAGCTCCGGAATCTGTGAATAAAGTGCTCATGATTTTTTCGAAGTTGCAGGTGGGCTCGGCGTTCTCCGGGTCTTCCACAAAGTGCTTCAGCATTTCCCGCAGGACGTCGTCCAGAGAGGTCGCAGTCTCATCTAGGATTATGCTGGCCTTGGCAAGGAAGCCATCCAGGTCCCTGTGGGCGCGTACCTCCTCCTCGAAGTTCTTTAATTTCAGGTACTGCGAGGGGGATAGAAATAAGTTACCATAGGAGGTTTCGGTTAGCAGCCATTACCTATTCCTACAAACATGACCTCAGAGCATGAAGAGGATCAAAAATGAACATGATCACTGCAACGGGTGGTCCTAGACGATATTTTACCCCTTCCCTCGTATCGCTAATGAAGTGAAGGCTCATCCAATGTTTGAGTATCTTGTCAATTCTGTAACAGACCTTTTTTATCATTTAGACACATTTTTACGGATTGCAACTCCCATTAGGAAAATAGACTTTCTCCCCAGTTTGGTGGAATTTGCCGGTGCCAATTCGGTGTATTTCGCAGACGTCTGATAACTGCTTCAGCGACTCCAATTATGGCAAAATACGTGGCCCATTTGCTAAATAGTGAATTCACCATATTTCTGGCGAAATGGACTCGAAGTGCGCTGAAACAAGGGGTGAATAGACCCTTTAACTCACACGGCAAGGCAAAGTTTCTAGAAATAGACCATCACTTCATGGTAACTAGATGGGTGGCTTGGCCTGCCCAGTATGATGGAGATATTCACGTGGGATACAGCAAGTCTACAGAATTCCACTGAGACAACAGGAGTATAGGAGTCGACACCTCTAAAAAAAGGTTTCCGCGTCCTTTGACCAGAACATGAGAGCAGGTATCTAATCTATATATTCATCTGTGGCATTTACAATGGCTTCAGATCGAAAAGAGGTGTCACGCAACCATGTCGTTTGCCTTTAGTGCCAAATGCCTAAAAAGGATATTGACGATAGCCGCAAGATCGACACGTGGCCAGAGACATCCACAGGGACTGCGACAGAGGGGATGTTGTATGCCATGGCTGTGTGGTCAGAAAGCAAAGGCCATAACTAGACTCTCCCCGTGGGCCAACTAGACTCTCCCCGTGGGCCAACTAGACTCGCCCCGTGGGCCAACTAGACTCGCCCCGCGGGCCAACTAGACTCGCCCCGCGGGCCAACTAGACTAGACTCCTTGGGCCAACTAGACTCCTTGGATCAACTAGACTCCTTGGATCAACTAGACTCCTTGGATCAACTAGACTCCTTGGATCAACTAGACTCCTTGGATCAACTAGACTCCTTGGATCAACTAGACTCCTTGGATCAACTAGACTCCTTGGATATCTGACTTCTGCTGGAAGAGGGTTCAAAGTTCGAGACAACAGAAACAAGTCGCACAAACAAAGCACAAACAAAGCACAAACAAAGCACAAACAAAGCACAAACAAAGCACAAACAAGGCAAAGATAGTGTTCTATCAAGGCTACTGGATCGAAACCAAAGAATCCAAGTCTACGAGAAATCAATTACTCCGATTTTTGATACTGTTCAAATTACTTTACCGAGTGGGATTTATGGTGTTCGAGGTGAAGGTTGAGATTCTCTCAATTCCCTGTGTAAATCGCCAACCTGGTAAGCACGGATACTCTATATAGCACCAGCCTTTTACTAAACCAGTCAACGCTGGGACACTTTTGGTCCCATATATAATTTACAAAAATAACAGATTGCGAGTGCATGTTTCTAGGTGCACACACGTAAAAGAAAAAAAAACAACATGAGGAGCAGGACTCACTTTTCTTGATGTGTGTAGTAATACGCAGCCAGAACTGTCATTTTCTGCTGAAATGAAATAAAGTCAGATGTTAAATTGGCATAATAGAAGGATAACTACCCAGATCCAAGGATAAAAACCAGGCACTTATACAGTATTATTCACTGCTTTTTATAGTTTATAGGTCACATCTATTCGTCACTTTATACATCCAAGACCACTGGTTTGTTTCTTGCTGTAGTTTTATGCCCAGTATTACAGAGTGCCCATGGCAGACATGTTTAATTCCTCTCTGTGCCAGCTTGCATGGTATACTGGATTGCTTTATCATTGATGTCAAGACATGAACTCAAAAAACCCGCGAGCACAGGGTTAATGTCCTGTCAGAGGTCACGGGTCATTTATTTGTACAACTAGGGATTGGCTGATTTTAAATATCGGTATAGGTCTGAAACGTACCGATACCGTTAGTCTGGTCTTGTAAAAAACGCTCTCCAATTTAGCAGCGGCGGTATTTGGAGCATCGTAAGTCGGGCACAGCAGAATCGGAGCGCATTTTAAGAAAGAGGAGACTACCAATGACCAATCGGCACATTTACGACAGATACCTCATTAAATGGTCCTTATCGGTCGATATATATTAAAGAACAATCATTGATGTTAATAATTTTCACTCTGAATCTGCTTGAACCACTAGCGAAAACTTTGAGAAGCATTTTGGTCAATACAAGGAACATCATCCAGGTCAACCAACCACACTCCTGCTACCTCTAGGTGTGTGTGTGTACAGATTGTAGTCAGATTTGTGATGTGTTTTTCCACAACTTTAAAAAGTATAGAATAGCGGCACCAGAGGTCACCCAGAAAGTCTGCTGATAATAGAGGGACAGGGGGATTAAGAGGAAAAGGGGGGATTAAGAGGAAGAACAGGAGATTAGGAGGAACATCAGGAAGCATTATTTTACTGAGAGGGTGGTGGATACATGGAACAGCCTTCCAGTAGAAGTGGTAGAGGCCAAAACAGTAATTGAATTTAAGCAGGCATGGGATAGGCATAAGGCTATCCTAAACAAAAGATAAATCCAGGTAAAGTATCCATGTAATTGGGCAGACTAGATGGGCCGAAAGGTTCTTATCTGCCGACATTTTCTATGTTTTACTAGGTTTTCTATGAGGAACCGTGGATTAGGGGGAAGCTGGAATTAATTAGGGGGAAGCTGGGATTAGGGGGCAGATGGGATTAGGGGGAAAATGGGATTAGGGGGAAAATGGGATTAGGGGGAAAATGGGATTAGGGGGAAAATGGGATTAGGGGGAAAATGGGATTAGGGGGAAAATGGGATTAGGGGGAAAATGGGATTAGGGGAAAATGGGATTAGGGGGAAAATGGGATTAGGGGGAAAATGGGATTAGGGGGAAAATGGGATTAGGGGGAATTTAAAACAAGAGATATTTAAAACCCATAGGGTTAACAAGGAGCTTTATTTAGACACCACACACATTTCAGCTTTGTTGAGAAGCCTTTATCATGGCTTCTTGACAGAGCAGAGACGTGTGTGATGTGTCCAAATGAAGCTCCTTGTTAACTCTATGCTTGGGTGCCCAGTCCTCATCGGATTTACATACCGGAAGGTGCACGGAGACGATTCATTCTTGTACCATATCAGTAAATGTGTCAGTGTTATACACTTGGATTTAACCCTACACCAGCCACCCTTCCAATCTCACAGCACTGCTGTATCCGCTTTATAAACCTTCCTTATTCTGGGTTTTTTAGGTTTATTGCCGTAATATTTGTTTTGTTGTCATTCCTATACGCCGCCATACCTCGCTGCAGTTTCCGTGAAATGCTCATCCTTCCATAAACACGCATTGTTTGCCGAGGGTTAGCAAATACGACTTTTACACTAAGAAAACTCCCGGGCGGGGAAAATCTACAGGCACTTTATCTGGACGCACGCCAGGATCACGGAGCGCTGAAACGCTGAACACGGCACACCGTGGAGACAGGCAGATCTCCCTGCGGAATAACAGTGTATATAGAAGTTGCCGTATCAGCTTCGGCTCTCTGAGATATGATGGACAACGCAGAACATGAAACCTGTTCCTCCGATATGATATGTGAGGTTATAGCCGCGCCGGTTTTTAATCTGTAATATTTATTTTATTTATTTTATTTATTAGACAACTTTGAAACTAGAGGCGGCTCAGTGAGATCCAACAACATGAACGGAACGAGTACAACTATCAGAAATCAAGTAATAATGAGAAAAAGGAGGTGTCGACCAATAGAAATGCAGGAAGCTGGGTACACGATATGGGATAACCAGAATAACCGGATGAAACACCACTAGATTGAACGGCTAGAACGTAGCTTTAAGGATACAAATCAGTGGCAAGGAAGAAGCCTCCAGAGGAAGAACAGAACAAAAAAGGAACAATAACAGAATAAAAAGGTTAAAATAGCGTTTTGGGACAATTGATGCATAAATTCATGACGACGATGAAAAAAACCATTCCGAAACATTAGTTTACAACAAAAAATATCAGCAAACACCATTTTGAAGACTTCAAATAAAAAGGGGACCACCTAAAACAGGGTCATACTCCGACCTCCAGATATTTTGGAACTACATCTCCCATGGGGCTCAGCTAACCTAACATGGAACCAGATTACTCATTTGTTTTCCCTCTAATTTCAGAATGCATTAGTCCACTCTCCCTGTCTAACTCGTGGTTTGGCCCAGCCCCATTTCCTCCTTAGCAAAGCTTCTCTCCTGGCAGTCTAACCATAGAGGCATGGGAGTAAACACTCGGCTTAATATTGGGCGATTACATCCAGTTTTACCGTCCTCCCATAACAAAGGTACACCTGAGAAGACCTCTCTGTCCACATCCTCCCATAACAAGGTTACACCTGAGAAGCCCTCTCTATCCACGTCCTCCCATAACAAGGTACACCTGAGAAGCCCTCTCTATCCACATCCTCCCATAACAAAGTCCACCTGAGAAGCCCTCTCTATCCACGTGCTCCCATAACAAGGTTACACCTGAGAAGCCCTCTCTATCCACATCCTCCCATAACAAGGTACACCTGAGAAGCCCTCTCTATCCACAAGACACCTTTTATTTGCTGATCCTTTCCCAAAAAAAGTGAAGAAAATAAATGGTTTTGTGTGCTTTCAAAAGGGGATGAGTTAAGCTATCTGACTTCAATCATATCCTGCATGTGACATGCACTTCTTGCATAGGATCCTGGGGTTCCAGAATACAACCTAATAAGTGTCTGAGCATCCTGGGAGATGTCGTTCCAAAACATCTGGAGGGCCAAGTTTGATGACCCCTGCCCTAAAGTTACATGAAACGGACATTCTATACATTCGAAATCAAGGAATTTAAGGTTAAAACATTGGATATTTTGCAGTTTAGAGTTTGTTTTTTTAGTCCGTCTATGTTGGACAAATTGAAGTAAATAAAATGGCTAAATAAAAACAAAAACGTGTGAAAAACCACTCGCCAAAAATTACACAGGTAACAAGGAAACGTGGAAGTGCTTTGAATCTTTTAGGACGGTCCCAGAAAAGAACGACTGAAACGGTCACTTCTCAATGTAAAGTTGCTGCATTTTGTGTTCGAGCAGAATGAAATATTAGAGTCAAATCCATGTATCGGAGGCGAGTTTCAAGAGGCGGAGACTTTTACATGGTCCTGTAGATGACGCACGCCTGTTTTATGGTATTGTTTGGTCTAATGCTACCAAAAATAGGAAACTCATCATCTCGACAAGGTCTCCTGGTGTCACATTGAAAAAAAAAAAAAAAAGAAAAAAAAATGGTTCAGTGTTTCCATCCAAGGAAAAAAAAAAAATGTACATTGCCAGAATCTGACACAAACATCAAAGCTGTAATTTGGGAGTTACGAGAGGTGAGGCCCCTGTCGGCATTGTGTGCTTTGTCATAAACAAGGAGCAGCATTAATGTGAGGAAGCTGGACCCTATTGTATGAGGAATATGCTTTCAATGGCCCCAGACCTCGTGCCGCTGGACAGCCGTCTCGGGATTTAAACCACATGGTCCCATTGAATGAGCCGCCTGTAGGAGAGGAGACCTCTCTCTGGCCACCTGGCCAAAGTAAAGTGAGGTGGAAGCAAAAATTGGTGGCTAATCTATCCACATATCAAAGTGCCACAAAAATTCAGATTTATTTCTTAAAAAGGGCCAACTGGCTCGGCGTTGAAGAATTTCTTTAGATCTTGGAAAGAGGGGATGGTAACGTCTGCAGGTCTACATGTGGCAAACTTTGCAAGATCTACCTAGGGTTAGCATGTCCTACAGTAAGTCTGACAGTTTCCAAGATCTTCGAACAACTGACCCAAACAATCCTTTCCTTGTTGACTTTAATAGTCATTTTACAAAGAGATGGCAATGTGTCAAAATGGCGCAAAGCGTCTACGACTCTTATTGAGGTTTCACGGAATGGAATGAGGATATCTGGGGGAAAAATATGAAAAAACTTTCTCCCTTATTCAATGTGCTGCCTGGATTAGTACTCAACCCTTTCAATTCAAATTTATTAAGAAAATGTTTAGTCGTTTGGTTTCCGCAACAAAATCCTGGTCACCAACAGTGAAGACTTCATTCTGAAGGTCTCCAACTTTGTAGGCTACTCAACTGACCTCAGAATGGATGGCTGCACAAATAGCTGTATTTAGTTACATACATATCAATTTCCTCATCTCCATCTTCCACTAGAAACTAAGATGTCAATGGCCCTCAATACAAACTAGGCCACCTTATTGAGAGGGCGATGGGCCTCAATTCAAACCAGGCCACCTTATTGAGAGGGCGATGGGCCTCAATACAAACTAGGCCATCTTATTGAGAGGGTGATGGGCCTCAATACAAACTAGGCCACCTTATTGAGATGGCGATGGGCCTCAATACAAACTAGGCCAACTTATTGAGATGGCGATGGGCCTCAATACAAACTAGGCCATCTTATTGAGAGGGTGATGGGCCTCAATACAAACCAGGCCACCTTATTGAGATGGTGAAGGCCCTCAATACAAATCGGGCCACCTTATTGAGATGGCGATGGGCCTCAATACAAAAGTAGGCAACCTTATTGAGATGGCGATGGGCCTCCATACAAACTAGGCCACCTTATTGAGATGGCGAAGGGCCTCAATACAAACTAGGCCACCTTATTGAGATGGCGAAGGGCCTCAATACAAACTAGGCCACCTTATTGAGATGGCGAAGGGCCTCAATACAAACTAGGCCACCTTATTGAGATGGCGATGGGCCTCAATACAAACCAGGCCACCTTATTGAGATGGCGATGGGCCTCAATACAAACCAGGCCACCTTATTGAGATGGCGAAGGCCCTCAATACAAACCAGGCCACCTTATTGAGATGGCGAAGGGCCTCAATACAAACTAGGCCACCTTATTGAGATGGCGATGGGCCTCAATACAAACCAGGCCACCTTATTGAGATGGCGAAGGCCCTCAATACAAACCAGGCCACCTTATTGAGATGGCGATGGGCCTCAATACAAACCATGACACCTTATTCCATAGATTGGCAAGCTCTGTGCTAGTTATGATATAGGCAGGAGGCACAGCACTCATTATCAAGCTACGCTGTAAAGGAAGATACTTGGAATTGCTGTTAATCTGCCGATTTAAATCTAAGAGTTTAATCCTTTGATGGTTCATATGATTACATAAATATTTAGACCTTTTATCCAGGATTACATAATGGACTTGGCAAGGCGAAGGGAGAATCAATCGGAAACATGAAACGAGGCAACAATTCGATCAACGTGTGGGTTGGAGGCCTGTTTCCACAAAGCCAATTGAATTGTCCAACTGCGAAAAAGCTCAATAAGCCAAGTTATTAACCTCTAAACGGTGCAGCTCCTACCAATGTCATATATTCCAACCCGTAGCATGAAGCACAGAAAACTACCTGCAGGGAAGGCAATATCCAGTCTACGGCCCTATTCCATACCCAACGTTAACATGGAGACAGTAAGTAGGATAATGTGAGCTTGCAGATTTTCTCTTCCTGTCCGCATGTTAATGTCATATTCTGGGGAAGGTGCCATCTCCGCACGATGCACCGGAATGCAACGCTAACCTCTTTGATACCCGCCGTAGAGCTTCGGCGAGTATCAATTCCTGGTTTCCATAGGACTCCATGGAGCCTTTCGCTTCCGGGCCTCAAGCTCTGCACGACTTTGCTCTCGCACGAATGCGGAGTGAGACTAGAACTAGTTGTTCCCAGTCTCGTTCGGCTTCCGAGGAGAAGCAGCAGATCAGGCCGCCTTTTAACCCGCCCTCTCATCTGGCGGCTTAGAGAGTGTTAAAGGATTTGGCATTTGCAGAATCATTTAACACCAGTTTTTATAAGGTATTAAAATCTTTCCGTGTGCGTCCCATCGGTAAATTGCACCTCACATGTCGAGACGCTAAAAAAGAGATTGCACTCCCCTATAGTTAACATGGAGAGCACAAAGTACGGTAATCTCGCGCCAGCTGCAAAACGTACCTAGCTATAGCGTCAAGATCGGAATATCAGATGATAACCGTACACCTAGCGCTAACGATTACATATGGAGACGCTACATTAGCCCCAGCTACGGAATAGAGCCCCTAGGCATTAGCCCTATGCACATAAAGTCATGAGCGTGAAAGTGGGCGTCTAAAGAGGAAATCTGTCATTTTGTGTTCCGCAGCTTCCACAGATCACCTAATAAAGGACAAAGCGGTGCATGGCGTCCTAAATGTATTCTACCAAGTGCTGCAATCAGGTCTGGCTCACAACATTAAAAGGAGGCAGAACGTTGCGCGCCGTGGCTTCTGTACAAGCTGCGTGGCACACGTTGAAGGATGGACGTGCCACCTTGCAGACTGCAGTTCATGTACCACGCCACGGCCATGGAAAGCACGTTACTACAGCCTTTGCAAGGAACGTGTGTTTTAATCCACCATGATCCGTTCATTATAATAAAAATCGGTATGATCGCTAAAAACCTCCCGGTCCGAAACTTGTTATTTTACAGAAGGCGCGTTGGCTAATTGCGTTAATTACACAAAACAGAAGCGGCAGCGTGTAGAACGTACCGTCTCGGCGTGCACTGGAGGCGATGCCCGCGCAGGCCCCGCGCTTTGCTTAAAGTTTGATTAAATGGCTTCTATTAATCGGAATATTCAGGGAGCAGATGTTATGACACATTAGCGCGAGCAGCTTCCCCTCAATAAGATCTCCATCTGCTTCTCTGGAAACCTGTATTATTCAGAACGCCTGCATGAAAGCCCAGGTGACGCGCTGGCTAGATGCTGGAAAGGCCAGAGAAAGTCTAGGCTTCTGTCCTGTCCCTTCACATGCAGATTGATGCTCCAGATGTTCTGATACTACATTTCCCATAATGCTCACACTCCGAGCCGTCTAGGCATCATGGGATATGCAATTCCAAGACATCCAGTACCACGTACCTGCAGCACTTTGTGGCACCTCCAAATTGACATTCACAAAAAACCTGATGCTCTCTCCAGAAACGATGGATGAATGTACAGTGTCGAAAAGCTCTTCCCCTCCGCCTCCGTCCTCCTCTTTGGTGTCACAGCCGTCGTCAGTGTCGCACTTGAGATAACCTGCAAGCAAATGGAGAGGTTTGAATGAGCAATGCGGTTCACACGGGGTTAACCTTTGCCAACTGGATGTAAACTCAACAGTCTAACATTGAATATTCATTTATATCAATGAGCGAGTACAAATAATGCGGCATTCACAACCAACGGCAATGAGTGCTACACAACGAGATGTCTGGACCAAGTCAAATCCATCCTTAATATATCAGACTGGACGCAGCTCGCGGGAACCGCTTGTGTTTTATCTTAAAAAGGGACACCACCACTTACATTACCCGTGCATTACAAACAAAAACAACAACAAAAAACACATTCTACTTTTTTTTCTTCCTGTGTTAGAAGTAACTGCACGTAAAAAGAAAACAATTATATATAAATCTCCTGTTCCCATTTTGTGGATTTTTCCCCATGAGGCAACATATCAAAATATGTGCAAACGTTTTACATTGCTGCTGTGGTTTATATTATAGAGTATTTAACTGTCTGTGGGTTGGAAAATGGAATATTTAGAGAAGGCTGCAAGGTGGCCATTGTGTTCTCCAGTCTACTGAAGGAGTTGGCAGCTGAAGAGATAAGGCAGGGAGATTAAAAGATTTCTAATCTACCCCCTAGTAAAGTCCTTTGAATACATCCCACACAATACAATGATGCGAGTCGGTGACTGACCCATTCACTCCATTCTATGGCCAA
Organism: Leptobrachium leishanense; assembly: GCA_009667805.1. Lineage (NCBI taxonomy): Eukaryota > Metazoa > Chordata > Amphibia > Anura > Megophryidae > Leptobrachium > Leptobrachium leishanense. The sequence goes on from CM019063.1 coordinate 549,868,819, forward strand.
AGCCACACAGTGAGGAGCAAGTGATGTAAACTGCCCCCCACAGTATCTTTCCAACACAAACTAATCACACAATGGATGCACCCAGTGACACAGAGGAAAATATCACACAATGGATGCGCCCAGTGACACATGTAGAGGAAAATATCACACAATGGATGCACCCAGTGACACAGAGGAAAATATCACACAATGGATGCGCCCAGTGACACATATAGAGGAAAATATCACACAATGGATGCACCCAGTGACACATATAGATTTAAATATCACACAATGGATGCACCCAGTGACACATATAGATTTAAATATCACACAATGGATGCGCCCAGTGACACATATAGAGGAAAATATCACACAATGGATGCGCCCAGTGACACATATAGATTTAAATATCACACAATGGATGCGCCCAGTGACACATATAGAGGAAAGTATCACACAATGGATGCGCCCAGTGACAGACAGGAAAATATCACACAATGGATGCACCCAGTGACACATATAGAGGAAAATATTTTCTTATCTAAACAAACAAGAGAAAAACAAAGCGCATGTAAGATATCAGCAACATCAAACACAATAAGAACATTGAGGCCGTGTTGGATGAACGCAGTGATCATGTCCGTGTTGCTGCACAGTTTAACGTCCGTCGTAGCATAGAATCAGGAGCAATAGAGACCCACACACGAAGTGCGTCCGCACCGAACTGCGCACGTGGCAAACGGACGCAAGTTATGCCAGAACGTCAAACCGCTAGAACGGAGGCAGAGTGCACGACGTCCGCGTAGCATTGTGTGTGAGTGATAAGATGCCGTCAGACAGACCGCATTTGCGACGTCCAGCACCTTGACGCACACAATGGCTTTTCATATTCATTTTATTTCCCATAGTTCCTTTTTTTCTTCTACATCAGTCAAGAAAAACGGACCGTGTGGTGTCTACAGTATCTTCCGTCAGTACGTCCGTCCGTCATGCACACGCCTGACATTAGCCTTAATTTTATGGTGGTAGCGGCCCTTTAACAGTGTTTTGTTTTATCGTGTGGTTGCGTAATAATGTCTTTATCCTATGGCTATTTCCTCTCCAAGAGTAAAATGACTTTATGTCATCCAACCAAAAGTAACTCCATGCCAACCACCTTGTAAGGATTAGAGATGGACATGCACCGACTGTTTAATCCGGTACTAGCGATGATGCATTAACCCAGTGAGCACGCTTGAGTGAACGACCACTACAAATAATCCCTCACTTCATTCTATTATTCCTGTGATGCCCAGGAATCTAATCTAAAATGCCAACATTTTAACGCTACCAATGGTTTTTTTTTTAATCTGACAATTTATTCTGATGAGTAGATCAATAAAAGAGCAAAAACAAATATTAGTGAAGACAATGCACAACACCATTAAAGTTTAACCATGTAAAAAAAAATAAAAAAAAAATAAAAATAAAAATTGACAGGGATTAGAAAATATTCCCACGTGTAACCATAATGCACTTTAACATTCCGAGTGGCGTTGCAGACGGCATGATGTAATAGTTTGAAAACTTTGAATTATTTATCAGCACGTCAAGGAGGTTTATTTACAAAAATCTATTAGAAGCCCCAAAAAAAAAAAAAATATATATTAATATATATATATAAAAATATAAAAATAATAATAATAATAATAATAAATATATAAATAATAATAAATATATATTTATATATTAGTGGGGGGGGGACCAAACAGGTTAGGTTTAAGACCTGACACTATGCGTTAAACACACCAGTGAGGTTGAGGTTGGTGATGCAGACCAGAATTTGAGACTAAGACCAGTTGTCTGGGCAGAGATAATGGGGTCAGTGGTTCAGGAAGAGTGGCCTGAGCAGGGGAGAAGCTTGATGGGTCATCGTAAAGTAAGCTGGCTCTAATAATGATTAAGAGAGGTTAGGGACATGGTGGATGAAGGCCATATAGTCTTAAAAGGGAAAAAAGTGAATGAGTCGAAGGTGGCTTGGGCCTTTACAACCCCCAAGTTCTTGATCCATTCTAGTTTGGAGAGAACACCAAAGAGAAAGATGGGCAGAGCTCCACGTCGCGACACGGTAACTTAGACAATAGCTTGGAATGAACAAGACAAGTCACCTGAAAGAAGAAGCCAAAAACTAGGACATCAGCAAATTACGCCATAGCTTGGAGGGTACTGGAAGAACAACAAACAGAAGTGGTCAGAGATAAAAAGGCAGCGAGATCACTCGAAGAAGAGGCCATATCTTGAAAATAACAAGGATTATTAAAAAAGGAAGAAAATACCACGGCCCAGAGGAGACTAAGACTGACTAGACACAAAAGAGACGGGAAACAGCGCTCTAATCCAAAACGAGTCATTACTCTGACAAGTGCACCGTTTCAGCTCCGCACAGGAGCCTTATTCAAGAGACCGCGTAAAGCTGAAACGCCGGGCTTATACAAGGAAACCCTACCTTTTGGATCACCTCAGAGTACCTGCTCCATTCCGTCCTTTGTATTGGATTATGCATTTTGACGCCCAAGTCCATGTGGAGCGTGGATCAGTGGTCCATGAATAAAGATAGAGTACTGGATGAATGACCAAGGCAGAAATGTCTGCAACCTGGAGGACACTGGATGAATGTACCGGCTGGATGGAGTTGAGGTAACATCACTGCTCTATAACCGTGGAGACCCAGGTTGGAATCCCGGCCAGAGCACCTCTCCAGTAAGTGTCCTTGGGCAAGACACCTAACGGTACATACATGCTACCACATGATATCAGCTGTGGAGTCCAGTGGTAACATCTCTTCTCCAAGGTTGAAGGGTAGAAAGTCAAAATACCATTCAGCACATCCCTCCAATACAACTGTGGAGAAGTCGCAGCTTCACAAAACAGTTTCAACCTAACCACCGGGTCGCTGATCTACAATCATGGAAATCCGACTCGATCCCACTCAGAAGACGCCACCAGCGAGTGTCCTTGGGCAAGACACCTAACGATATGGATGCGCTACCTCACAAAATACTTGTACATCTCATAGATTGTAAATTCCCTTGGGAACAGGGTCCTCCGAATCAGGTCATATCATCCATGTGTGATATTCCAATGTATCAACTCCTTGTACACTGATCTTGTAAAGCGCTGCGCAATATGTGGCGCTATATAAATAAAGGCTAATAATGATGAATGACCAAGACAGAAGAGGCCGTAATCTGGAGGGCACTGGATGAATAAATGAAACCATAACGTGGAGGCATAAAGAACATCATGGAGAGAAATGAATACTCTAAGAAGATAATTGGACCACAAAGAAAAATCCAGACTGTCCCGGGCAATACAGAGAATAAATTGGACCACCAAGCAAATCAGTGGCATTCAAAAAAAAGCATGGTAAAGTAAAATGTTCTGCCCAGCTTTACGTCCAATGCACCTTTTAATGAAGATTTCAGTTTTTCATTATGATAAGATAAGCCTGGCGACTCGATCTGAACTCACACGGCAAAACAACCCGCTTCATCTTGCTTTATATATTTATTTTTATTATTAAACTCATGTTTTGGATTTTACTAATGAGAAAGGCTGCGAGATGATCAAAGGAGCGAATATGAAATGAGCATAAATAACCCAGCGAAATGAATATCAAACAAGCAAAAAAAAACCGCCTGAAAATCAACCAGAATGAAAGGTCTGAGCGCTTTGAAGGTGTCCATAATGCACAAGTTACAGCGTGGGCGTATTTCCCAGCAGCAACGGCTTTGAATAGTACTAGATTCTTTTATTTTCTAAATATCACTCCGATCTAACTCAGGGAAAAGAACAAGTCAAAAGGGAAACAAACACAAATTCATGCACATGTCCAAATACAAATACATCTGCTCTTATTAAAAAAAACAGAAGAGCAAAGAGAGGGGAGACCCAAGGACCCCGAGCAAAAGACGAGCAGCCCGAGCAAAAGAAGACGAGCAGCCCGAGCAAAAGAAGACGAGCAGCCAGAGCAAAAGAAGAAGACGAGCAGCCCGAGCAAAAGAAGAAGACGAGCAGCCCGAGCAAAAGAAGATGACGAGCAGCCCGAGCAAAAGAAGATGAGCAGCCCGAGCAAAAGAAGATGAGCAGCCCGAGCAAAAGAAGATGAGCAGCTCGAGTAAAAGACGAGCAGCCCGAGCAAAAGAAGAAGACGAGCAGCCCGAGCAAAAGAAGAAGACGAGCAGCCCGAGCAAAAGAAGAAGACGAGCAGCCCGAGCAAAAGAAGAAGACGAGCAGCCCGAGCAAAAGAAGACGAGCAGCCCGAGCAAAAGAAGAAGACGAGCAGCCCGAGCAAAAGAAGAAGACGAGCAGCCGAGCAAAAGAAGAAGACGAGCAGCCCGAGCAAAAGAAGAATACGAGCAGCCCGAGCAAAAGAAGAAGACGAGCAGCCCGAGCAAAAGAAGAAGACGAGCAGCCCGAGCAAAAGAAGAAGACGAGCAGCCCGAGCAAAAGAAGAAGACGAGCAGCCCGAGCAAAAGAAGACGAGCAGCCCGAGCAAAAGAAGTTGAGCAGCCCGAGCAAAAGAAGATGAGCAGCTCGAGTAAAAGACGAGGCGCCCGAGCAAAAGAAGACGAGCAGCCCGAGCAAAAGAAGATGAGCAGCCCGAGCAAAAGAAGACGAGCAGCCCGAGCAAAAGAAGACGAGCAGCCCGAGCAAAAGAAGATGAGCAGCCCGAGCAAAAGAAGATGAGCAGCTCGAGTAAAAGACGAGGCGCCTGAGCAAACGAAGAGCCCAAAGAGAAGACCAAACAAAGACGGGAAAAAAAAAAGGGAGCTCAAAGAGAGACCCGAGAGAGAAAGCAAAGTCCAAAAAAGAAACAGGAGCCAAGACTGAGCACTAAGAAGAGCCTAAAGAGAAGAGAACATGAACGAGTAGAGAATGAAACTAAGGGACAAGAGAGAAGCCCAACAGCTGGGGAGAGCGAGAGAGAGAGCGGTGCCAAAGGAGGTGAGGAGAGAGATAAAAGTCTTAAAAAGGGACACTCTACTGATCCTGACTACTCTGTTTTAAAGTGGACGAGGTGCAAGGCGTGCCTGCCCTTCGCTGCAACCCTGATTGGGCGTCATCACTAGGTGAAGGAGTTTCCTCAACCCTGCCCAGGTTTTTTTTTTTGTTTTTTTTTTTAAACTTCCCAGCTGCCGGTCACTAGTGACAGATCTGGTGACATCAGTGCATGATAGCGAGCGGTCTCCAAGGCTGTGATGGATCAGATCTATGCATGAGCGTGCAGCTCTGATCCATTGTTCTGCACAGGCGCTAGGGAAGTTGCAAACGTACAGTGGCAAGTCTGTAGCGGTGCGCAATTTTCGGTTCCTATGCTGTGCAAGTTTTCAAGGAGCGCAAACTATGTTAGATAGCTGCAGGGACGGCTCTTCAGCTCATGGACTCCCGAACCTAGAAGGAGCAGTGAGCGAGGAGGGACAAAAAGGGGAGTAAACATCACAAAAAAAAATTATTAACTGGGCAGAGGATGTCAGCAGCATTTTTTTTTTTTTAAAAAGTATAAAAAAAAAAAAAAAAAAAAAAAAGGGAGAAACCAAAAACGAAACAAAAAAACAATTTAAGAGGAACACACTGAGGAGTTGAACTTGACTTTTTGACAGTAACAATAGAATCCCACATACAAAGCGGCCTTTGCTGGACATTATCAGGGCAGTTGATACAAAGTATGGATTTTCGTTTCCTGTATCCCGGGAAGAGTCGGCATTCTTCTACCGCTCCCCATGTACGGATCACTTCACTGGACCTTTAATACGGCAGCAGGGAGGGAAGTCAGTGTGTTGCTACCTTGCAGATACAAACAAATTGTGCTAGGAGTAAAGCATTAGGTTGTGTACTCCCTGTAAGCTAAAGGATACAATCTGTCTGCTGGCACACGGTGATCTGAACATTAACACTTTATACAAACCAATTCAGTGCATTCAGTTCCTGACAATGTATTCCTCATTTCAGGACACTGAACCATAACGCATGCGTTGCACATGAATAATGTGATCCAGTTCTAGCACAGCGCAGTGTCCCGACATGTTGCAATAAAATATAGAATAAATACAAATTAAACGGGGAACATTTGTGAAAATATAGAAATCCAAGTTATTAAACTAAAATTTCAGGGAAGATAAAAATAGATATATCTAAGGCTAGGGTCAGACTGAGGCAGTGCGAACGCGCGTGCAGGCGCACTTAATCACGGCCGTAGTAGCAGCAAATGCCGGGCAATGACGGCCAATATACGAAGTACGGTCGCACAAAAGTCCGGCTGCGCAACGCAAGTGGCAAACGAACGCATTTTGTCGAACGTAAAACCGCTAGTACGGTTGTACAGAGTGCGCTGCGTCCGCTAGCGGCGTGTGTGCGTGAATTGGAGACGTCAGACGCTACTAATGTCCGGCCAACATAACGTCCAGATGCACAAAGTGTTTTATTGATGATCCGTACAAAATCACGAACGCAAATGCGCATCGTATGACCGCTATCGCGTACTCCGTGAAAAAATGCGTCCATTCGTTCGAACGCACTTTTTCACAGACAACGTGAAAATGCGTTCGTCTGACCCTAGCCTAAAGAAAATAAAAACTATATAAATTAAGCAGAATGTTTTTGGTAGAAAAACCTGTGATACATTATGTGCCGTATGGATGTATAGGCGCGCAATATTACTTTTTGGTTATCAAATTCCATGAACAAGCTAAAAAAAGGGACACGACCACATAAACTGTAACTAGATTATTTGTGCATTACAAAAAAAACACACAATATAAAACACATGCTGCTGTTTTTCCCCCCAATGAAGTAATGTAAAAGAAAAAAAATTTTTTTTGCCTTATCTCCTGTTTACACTTTGTGGATTTTTTTTTCCAAGATGCAACAGTTATCAAAATCTGCACAAACGTTTTACTTAAATAATGTATAGGATAAACCACAGCAGTTAACAGTTCATGAGATGGAGGAGGGATTGTTTAGATAAGGCAGCATGAGGTCTATTGTGTTCTCCAGGCTGAGATAAGAGCTGGCAGCTGAATGAGATAAAACAGGGAGCTTTAAAACCCTTCTAATCTACCCCCAGTGATGTCCTTTGAATACATCCAACACAGTACAATGATGTGAGTCAGTGACTGACCCATTCACTCCATTCTATGACCAAAGCCGCACAGTGAGGAGCAAGTGATGGAAAGATACTGAGGGGGGGGGGGGCAGTTTATAACACAAAATATCACACTATAGGTGTCACTGGGTGCATCCATTGAGGAAAATATCACACAATGGATGCACCCAGTGACACATATAGAGGGAAATATCACACAATGGATGCACCCAGTGACACATAGAGGGAAATATCACACAATGGATGCACCCAGTGACACATATAGAGGGAAATATCACACAATGGATGCACCCAGTGACACATATAGAGGGAAATATCACACAATGGATGCACCCAGTGAAACAGAGGAAAATATTTTCTTAACTAAACAAACAAGAGAAAACCAAACACATGTAAGATATCATTAACATTGAATAAACACAATAAGGACAGTGCATTATTTTGGTGGTACTGGCCCTTTAAGCTTGCAGATATTAAAATAAATATTCACTGGAAGCGACTGGACGACCCTAACCAGCCGGTTGGATGGACAGGCCACCGAGAAAAAAAAAGAAAAGTTTCAGGACCATGGACAGTCCCCGTCTAGTGCAGCTGAAGCAGTGGGAAAAGCGGGGGGGGGGGACACCTCCCCAGGCTGCAGGGGCGGGGGGAATTATTCCCTGACCCTGATGCAGGAATAGGTTTTAGCACCAGGGACAGTCGGCTCAATAAGAAAAACAAAAAAACACCACCACCAATAAAAAGGCTTTTTGCTGCGGTTTAAAAAAAAAAAAAAATTAACTGTTAAATAAAAATAAAAAATATTTTTTTTATTCATTTTTTTTACATTGAATCCTATGAGCTTCACACTGAATCACTTCTCCATGGGGCAGTTTCCCTGCTGCGGCACGGCAATTTAACTATACAACTCATCATTTTCATTTAATCTTGTACCAGATCGGTCGATAATTTGGAAAGATTGCTACTCTGTTGCAAAAAAATCGGCTGAAGTTGTCCGTTGGCGGCCGGATGCAGTGGAAAAAGGCCGATTCACCTGCATTTTATAGGATCTGGTCGATCAACTCCAGACAATATCAGATGATCGCACCATCGCAGGAATATGGTGCCAGTGGACGGCCAGCTCAAGTGTTAACATTTGAAACATTGGGAAGTTTTTTTAGTACGAGGTTTAACTTTATTAAATATAATAACTGTAAAAAGAAAGAATGAATTCTGGCGCCGAACAATATGAATGGAAAATTATTTTAGGTAAAACAAAGATGTATACAGCGGTTGCTGTGAATGCTGACGTCTACTGGATATTGGGGGATTTAACAAAAAATATAGAAATTAATAATCTTCAAATTCATAACTAGAAAAAAAAATGAAAGGCCCCAGCGCCAAGTAAGTTCTAGATGTAGTCAGAGCGATTTTTATATGTGCCACGTGCTGCAGCACACCGCAATCATGTTGGTCCTGTAATGCGGTCGCTTTAATAAATAAGAGCGTAAATAAACCAGAACACCAAGGAAAGTCAAATCAGGTCGATGAGACGTACTTGCATACACCAAGATCAAAATTAGACATTTGCAATGATGGAGGTGTGATGGGACGGCCGCCTCAAATGTTTATTTGCATTTATTTTCCCTTAATTTTAATTGCTCTGTATATAGGGTTGTGTGATGTGCTATGCTGTGGTCAAAGTGTGTATCTGTATGTTACAGTTACAAGTTGTTATAAAGCACTAACAAGTTCCATAGCGCTGTGCAATGGATAAAACAGGATAACATGTGCATGCAAGTTGCACTCCCAGAACAGTAGGAGAGGACCCTGCTCAAGAGCGTGCAATCTAACCTTTTGTCTGTTTCCACCGCCCCCCGTAAGTAATGGATTCCTTGGTCTTCACATGCTCGCTTCAACCTACACCTCCCCCCTGCATCAAGTCACCCAGATGATTGTTATCTGACTCCTAAGTCATTGTTCCACTGTTGGGCGTGTTTCCAACGTTTCTGTACCTTCCCCGTGTGTGTGTGTTTTTCCTAAAGTGAAAATAAAATTGGATGTTGAATCTGCAAGAACGCCTCTCACAGTTTGTGTCGTCTTCTCTGTGTGGGTACGAATACACCCTGGGTTCAGCGGAAAGGGGCGCCTGGGGTACAGGATCCGTAACAGGAGGCAAGCACTAATCTACAGGAACACGCGATGCAGGTCAAGATGACACGTCAAGTGTCCATAGGCAAAAGCACAGCAATGCAGGAAGAAAATTGCACCGAGGCGAACATTACGTACAGCAAGGTTTACCCCGGCATTCCTCATTAGGCGGTGGATTTGGATCCATAGAAAACAACATAGTGGTATTATAGCCGTCAAGAAACTACAAACATTACTATCAAGTTATTAAGGATAGACCTTAATCGGTTTTGCCGATTATTGGTGACCGATATCGGTATCTTTTTTATTTGCCAATATTGCCAATCATTGGCTTACTGCACGCGAGGACTCACAGAACGTTGCCGACCCATTGCCGATTTGGGGCTTCTCCCACATCAGACTGACAACTCTTCCTGTAGGACTTGCCCTGCCCGCCGACGGTATTGTACACGAGCATGACGGCAACAGAAATTGGGCTTCCCTTCCATCTGGCATGGAAGTCCCTATACAGAAGATGCACGGGTCTATTGGGCCCCTGCATTTCTGGTACCCATTTCCTACTGCAGGGGTCAGCAACCATGGCCCTCCAGATTTTTTGGAACTACATTTCTCACGCGGCTCTAATAACCTAATGAGTAGCTGAACATCATGGCAGATGTAGTTCCAAAACATTTAGAGCACCGTTTCTCAAACCTGTCCTTGGGACCCCCAACCGGGAAAGACTGAATCCTGCAATCACTGAGCAGCAAATCATATCACTTGTGCTGTGCTTCACATATCCTGCAAACCTGGCTTGGTTGGGTGTCCCGAGGAGGTGTTTGAGAAACCCTGATTTAGAGGGCCAAAGTTGCTGACCCCTTACAGGGTCAAATGAGGAATCATTGCAAAAGCCAGACTCTAGACATGGCCGTATCGTAAAAATAAAACCTTAAAATGTTATTAAAATGTAATAAAAACGGTCATGGTGCAATGTTTAAAATGTAATTATGCCACTAACTGAATGTGTTTAATGTCAGATTTGTGTTTTTTAGCAACTTTACATTTATAGAATATCGGCACCAGTATCAGCTAGAAAGGCCACCGATAATCGGAATCGGCCCGGAAAAAAAATGATATGGTCTATCCCTAGATTTAATAGTACAGCAGCGAAATAAAAGAAACGGTAGCTCTGAGCCTTTTTGTTGCAACGCCTTCAGGTCCATTTTTATATTTTAATTTGCGATAATGCGGTTTATAGGCTGATATTGGCACCATGGTGGATGCGATGATAGCATAGGTTCCGGTAATGGGATGTAAATGAGATTCTAGTAACATGGTATAAACTGGATAATGACATTATAGCGTTACTGTGTAAATCGAATGCAGTTCATAAGGTGGAATGTGAATGTAACATCCTTATAGACTGCGCTCATCTCTGTATTACCGCTTATACCACATCCGATGGAACGCTCCTACATTAAATCCTGACACCAATTAGCCAAAACCTTTCTCCTCCGCATTTACCGGGGAGAAAAAGTGATTACTATTCTCCTGCGGACTCAGAGGTGTCTGGGCGTCTTGGCTTAGAGTCCCCCTGGGCGCCTTCCAGTGAGAGCAGCATTGATTGCACTGTAAGTGGCAGAGCAAAATCCTCTTTAAGTGACGGATGTCACCAGCCAGAGCCCCAAGGGACAGGAGTAATATTGGGGGGGGGGGGGGGGGACAACACATATGCGCCTTTCCTTACTATTAAATGTGTTTCGTTAAAGCGCTTTGCCTTTGCATGCGAGTTCATAGAACAAACACACTGTAGCAAGATTTATTGTGGGGCTCGAAGACACAGCAGTAAGCAGTGTGAATGAGGGCATCACAGAGCTCCACAGCAATAAAACTCCCAGTAATGTGCAGTGTGTATGAGTGTATCAGAGTCCCTAGTAATAAATCTCCCAGTAATGTGCAGTATGTATGAGGGCAGAGCTCCACAGCAATAAATCTCCCAGTAATGTGCAGTGTGTATGAGTGTATCAGAGCTCCACAGCAATAAAACTCCCAGCAATGTGTGGTGTGTATGAGCATATCAGAGCTCCACAGCTTTGGCAGAAATTAGATGACGAATAGAACACTGCTCCTGAGGAAGGCTCTTGCTCACCGTAGTTTGTAACAATGGTAGACATTGGTGCTTGGTGAATATTTCATATACTATTTATGGACCACTGTTAAAATAGTCCCTATGCTAAACACCATTTACAATATTACGTCACACGTGTTAAAATTAAATCACAACACATATGCATTTATCCTTTTGGCCTAGACCGTTATCCAGGATTAGGAATTGGCATTTAAATATTAATTATACCCATTAAAACATTTTTCTTAAAAACACTCTGTCGTCCCCCCCCAACATTCTATTGGATGAAGCCAAAACTATCATCTTTTAATGCCCTCAATTAAACCCAGGAAGCGTTGACGTTCCACCTGATTTATGGGTGAAAGACAGAACATTAATAAAAGAACACATGGTGCTAATTACTGTAAAGTCCTTCTGGCACAGACAGTGCTTCATCTCACGACTTGAAAAACATCCAGCCGTGCCAACAACGTGACTTTTATCAGGGGAGAAATACTTTTTGGAACTGGACCCAGACAAGAGACACCCAATGAGGCAACACATCAGATGTCAGATGACATCTAGAGCGGCAATTCCAACCGGCTGCCCGATGGAAGATTGTCCTACCCGTGTTGCCTTCGGTAAGCAGGCCCTCTCGAGATAAAACCCATTCAAAAGGATAAAAATGATGAGATAAATGGGTGATTGTTGCCACCTTTCCGTACCCGGGTACGACACTCCGTGTTACATTTGTAAAGATCCAGAGTGTTGGTTTCAAGTACCACAACCAAGGACGATGTAAAAATATGAGATGCCTTTACAGAAAACCATGTCCGTGGCCAAGAAGGGAGAAATATTGACGGCACGTGAGCCATCGCCCAGAGAACTCCTCCGCAAGTTCCTTAGACACATTTAAAATTCCTCAATTTCCTGCTAACCAACATGGACTCCACGATGACCATCAATGAAATCAATGTTTCTCTTGACACGTCAACGACTGGGACAGCCCCAAATCAAGACCTACAGCTGAACACACACACACGTAACTTTTTTTCAATGTTCTTAAAGAAAAAAGTTACTAGGATGTTTTTGGGCACCAGAACAATAACCCGTTCACTCGGACCCTGAAGATGCTCTGGTTGGCATCAAATGACACATGCCGCTACCTTCTCCATCCTAACAGGTCTCTACAAGTCCTTGGATGACTCCCCTTGGCTCCCAGATGTTGTATCAAGACAAAGTGATCCATAATGTTCAGATAGTCTTAAGACTGGTATAGCATCGTGGGACTTGTTACTAAATGTCTGGGCGGGTGCCATGGTTCGTCGCATCTACTTTAGATGCTGAAAAGGGTCTTTAGGATATTGCACCAAATGACAAGAGAAGATTTCCATTGGATTAATTTTTTTCTTTTATTAGATCCAAATTAGGGCTGTGCAATATCGACAAAATAATCATATTGCGATTTTTTGAATGAATATTGCGATTGCGATTTTATTCGCGATTAGCACATGGATACTGCCCCAGCACATGGATATACTGCCCCCAGCACATGGATATACTGCCCCCAGCTCACCTCTTTGAGCCGCGTGTTCTGCTCCCTGTGAGCTTCCGGCGGCATGGAGCTTGGGCGCTCGCCTGGGGGAACCACGTGACGAGCCATGAGAACGCGGCTGTACACGTGGTTCCCCTGCGAGCGCCCAAAGCTCCATGCCGCCGGAAGCTTACAGGGATCCGATAAAATGGATAAAATTGCAGCCTTATGTGATTTACAAATTGCATGTGCTTAAATCGCGATTGTTTTGCGATTAATTGCACAGCCCTAATCCAAATAATAAAAAATATATATATGATTTGTAATTTATAGGAGGTATACATCTGATTGGCTCTTCAAATTCGTTGAGGTCAGGGCTTGACCAATCCAGACAGCGATTGGCTCCTACTTTTTTTTTTTTTCGTTAATCTGTGACAATCTACACACAAAAATTTACTTCACTCCTAAATTTTCTTAATCCTAATTTCAATGTAAAAATGGTTAAGCCCAAGTATAAGGAAGTGTTTAACATTAACCCTTATGTCCCCAGCTATCCGCATATTTATATGGCAGCATGCGCCCCAGCTATACATCTCTACAGCCCGTCCTTCAACTCCAAGGAGCGATCATCACGGTTATCCCACTTTCTAAATTTTAAAGTTCATTCCAAACGCTGCCGAGGTATTGTTTGGGGATACAATGCGGACACTTCACACAAACAAAAAGAGGAAGGCACGCGCCCCGAGATATGAGGCAGCGGCATTGAAAAGAAAAGGACCAGGGCAATACAGGAACCATGCAGAGGTCGGTCTCGTGCCCTGGAATGTTAAAATGCATTTCAAATGGGAGAGAGAGTTTCCAAAAATAAAAGTATGCTTTCCTGTTGACCCCCCATATAAAATTAGGGGGGGGCAGAAAAAAGACATGTGACCAATTGGAAACCTTGTGTAGTTTGATGGTTAAAGCACTAGCACACACGTCGGTTAAAATCAACTAAAAGGTGTCATGCAAACATATAAAGAAGGTTTTGTAGAACATATGGGATTCCCCTAGAAGTACATTACTCAATATCTGAGTTATAAGATCATGGAGCTCTGGCCAGGGAAGCATGTACGCTCAAATCCAACATCAGCCGAGCACAGTTCCCAACATCAGCCGAGCACAGTTCCCAACATCAGCCGAGCACAGTTCCCAACATCAGCCGAGCACAGTTCCCAACCATTCCTGGATGACATCCCAACCCACTGTCAACTCAACAAGCAAGGCGGCACTCGGTGTTTCCTTGCCCACTGGAGGCACCAACGCCTAGACCCAGAATGGATTCCAAGACAATAAAAGGGCATAGATCAGGGTCTTCAAGAATGCCATTGAGCAGGAACTATGGGGTCTATTCACAAAGATACAGAAATTGAAGGTAAAGGATTTGCATTTTGGCCCTCTTAGTCTGACAGCCTAACGCATTTTTTGCAGCGACCGTCAAAAAGTGCGTCCGAACGCATTGCCGTATTTTTTCACCGAATGCGCAAAAACGGTCATACGATGCGCATTTTCGTGCGTGATTTTTTTACGGATCCAAACCAGGAAACTTTGGGTGTCTGGACGTTATTTTGGCCGGACATGAGCAGGGTCTGACGTCTCCAAATCACGCACACACGCCGCTAGTGGACGCAGCGCACTCTGTAGGTCAGTACTAGCGGTTCTGCGTTCGAAAAAATGCGTTCATTTTCCACTTACGTTGCGCAGCCGGACTTTCGTGCGACCGTACTTCGTATATTGGCAGTCATTTGCTGCTAGTGCGGTTGTGATTAAGTGCGCCTAAACGCAAGTTAAAATTGCGCTAGTCTGACCCCAGCCTTAATGATTCACCAAATAGTCACCGTATCGCGCAGAAAATGGAGTCGCCAAGCTGATGGTGAATTCCATATATAGTTACACAATTTTTTTTTATTTTTTTTAAAAATGTCCATTATAAAATAAAAAGGTGTACAATAAAATAATCTTGAAAATATAAAAGAAAAATATAAAAGAAAAAAAAAAAAAAAAAAAAAGTCTTTTAAATAAAGAAGTGTTTTTGCAAAGGTTAAAAAAAAAAAAAAAAAAATAAGTAATAGATTACATTGAAACCTATGGGATTTCACCTGTTTCAGCCGGTCAAATGGAAACCCTGAAAGTCAAGTCATTTTCAATTCGGCGTTCTGTGAAGAGACGCAGCGATAGTTTCCAATGGGACAATGTCGGTGCCAAAATGCACTACATGTCACCAGTATTTGGCAAATTGCTAGCTGTGTGAAGAGAGGAATTTCCCCTACGGCGAAATTTACTGTTCGGTGCAATTCAGAGGTTAGTGAAGGACCTCCTATGTAAAAACTCAACAAAAAAACAAAAAACCAAGGGCCTCCATGCAGATCCAACTCAATAGCAATGGAAACTGTCAAGAATGTCCACCAAGGAATAAAGAAGCAAAGAAAATTCCAAGTGCCTCCATCCAAGGTTATCCGAGTGAAAACCATTGATGGTCTCCACCCAAGGATAGCTTTAGAAGAAATGAAACCTCAAAGAGCTTCCACCAAGAAGATTCTCGAAGAATGGAAACCTACAAATGGCTTCATTTACATCTCATGTCGCATGGAAACCAGAACCAAAACACCCACGTAAACACGAAACTGAGAAAAGGTACATCGGATGCCAATAGGTTAAAACTTCACTTTACTAATAAATGAATAAAATTTGGAAGTGAAAGCGAGAGATTTCAAAGCCCGCATCTCCGTCTGATCTGTGCATTTAGAGGTTTGAAAACCATCTGTGTGGAAAGGCAGCCTTGATGGTGCCACAGAAAAAGTCTAAGCCCATTAAATCCACTCATTGCTCGTTAGAAGACATCACGTTATTGGCTTTGATCTTTAACCAGGCAAATCCATCGGCTTCGTAGAGTCACCCTGTGATTTCAGACGACTCCGACAAAAATCACAAATATGTGCAGCAAACCTCAAAACAGAATTCATTGTGGAGAGCCCACGTTTTAATAACGAGACGGCCATTTCTGAAAGGGGGAGGGGGGGGGAATCAAATCCAACCATTGTTCGGTTTCAATATTTCTTTTAATATCTGCAAGCTTAAAGGGCCAGTACCACCAAAATAATGCATTGTCCTTATTGTGTTTATGTGATGTTGCTGATATCTTACATGTGTTTGTTTTTCTCTTGTATGTTTAGGTAAGAAAATATTTTCCTCTATATGTGTCGCTGGGTGCATCCATTGTGTGATATTTTCCTCTATATGTGTCACTGGGTTCATCCATTGTGTGATATTTTCCTCTATGGGTCACTGGGTGCATCCATTGTGTGATATTTTCCTCTGTGTCACTGGGTGCATCCATTGTGTGATATTTTTCCTCTATATGTGTCGCTGGGTGCATCCATTGTGTGATATTTTCCTCTATGGGTCACTGGGTGCATCCATTGTGTGATATTTTCCTCTATGTGTCACTGGGTGCATCCATTGTGTGATATTTTGTGTTGTAACCTGCCCCCCCTCCCCCACAGTATCTTTCCATCACTTGCTCCTCACTGTGTGGCTTTGGCCATAGAATGGATCAGTCACCGACTCATTGTATTGTGTGGGATGTATTCAAAGGACATCACCAGGGGGTAGATTAGAAGGCTTTAAAGCTCCGTGTCAGATCTCAACTCAGCTGCCATCTCTTATCGCAGTTAGCCCAAAGAACAACAGACCTCCTGCAGTCTTATCTAAACATCCGTTTCTCCACCTCATTAACTGTTAAATAATGTAGATTAAATAAACAAGAGCCACAAAGCAAAGCTTTTGGTAAATGTTGCATCACGGGAAAAATGCACAAAATGGAAACATAAACTTTGAAATAATTGCGTATTAAAAAAAACCACGCTGGCGTATAAGAAGAGGGTTTTGTCTGTAATACAGAAGCTGTAACGAGATTACTTCTCTAAGTGTTCGTGTCCTTTTAACCTATAATAAAAGTTGGTGATAGACGGAAATACGACTCCTGACCCCCATTCCATTCCTAGGGCCAGATCTGTAATCGCAGCAGGCCGGCTGTCCGCACGCACTGACAGTAATACTTCTATGCCACACCGAACAGTGTGGCCTAGGTCCCAAAAGCCATAGGACTAAGGAAGAGAAAGGAGTCGGGCAATCAGGTGGGGAGATCCTGGGAGCATTTATTTTGAACATGTAAGGAGTCCAAACGTCGTTTGACACATGTCCAAAATAAAGGTTCCCAAGATCTGAGGGCCCAGCTCATTTCCTTTTTTGTACAAGTTGGATCAGAGTTCTCACCAAATGCTACATGTCCACCACCAGACCGAAAAGCATCTTGGACAAGAACCAAAAAAAAAAAAACACACAAAACGCATTTGTTTGGTATTTCAAGATATACCAGGAGAAGAAATGTGATAATTCTGCATGTCTTGGCGAAGACTCTGTTGATGCTTTGGCTTGCAAGCATGAGGTTAAACCACCAAAATACCACACAGACAATCAGAATCGATCAGCAGAGAATAGTCAGAAATCAGGCCGGGTCAAATCACAGGAGCAGGGATCGAATACAAAAACCGGGTTGGCAACAGAAAACCCATCAAAATCAATAAGCAGCGATGCGGGAATCAGACTCCATGACAGGGCGACGAGGCAACTCCTCGCGCCCTGTTTTAAACCCGGCGGCTCCTCGTGACCATGCTGGGCCCCGCCCCCTCGGACGCCACTCGGCCATTCCCCAGTGTTGGCAGCCGACCAGCTCCTGGCACAGGACCTTGCCCAGACCCCCCAGGCAGCGCAGCGGGGGCTGAGGACATGACATTTGTATGGAGATGTCAGGACGGAGGGAGAACCCAAAAAGAGTCATGATATGGAAACACAATTTGATGAACTAGTAGCGGGGTGAGAGGAGAAAAAAAAACACCACCATCCAGAAATCTGCTAAAAATGTTGATCTGGGGCTTATGCAGTATGTACAAGATGAGCTTTGGAAAAAAATAAAGGATCACAACAGGATCCCACAGACCTCGGCAAAAGGATGTGTTGTCGTTCGATTCGGTTAAAATTTTCCCGTTCGTTTCTTAGTTTTGGAAATACATTTACGTTCATAGAGAATTACAGATTTTGGGCCAAAATAGCTGAATTTGAAGCCACCTTTCAGCTCCCGCGTTCCTTATTTTGGCACAAGTTCGCAAATCCTGAATCGAAAACCCCGTGTTACCATTTCCACGTGACGACCTCGTATCATATTCAGGAGAGCAAATGAATCAACGCTTCACGAGTCGTCATTTTGACAGCTTGATAAAACAGATCCTCTATAAAACAGCCTTTAAAAAAGGACGCGGTCATGTATCTGTGTTACAGGGTGATGCACGTGCGGCTTGTCAGCAGGTTTCCTCAAACAATTTGCTTTCTGCATTCTTTATTTCCTGTGGTGTGGCCGAGGCCGCTCGCTCAGGAAACGCTCCAGAAACGGGGTGTCAGCATGTGCCTCTTCAGCTGTCGCACAACAACTCTCAATATGCTTTGCCAGCCAACACTCAGGCCCATAACTAGACTAGAAGTAACACGAAAATGACACACTGCCGGTGTTTGGACAGATAATGCAACAATGTACAACAGAAACAGTATAAATAAGTATATAAAAACACAAGAAGGGTCGGGTGATGGAGCGCCACCACATGTTAGGTTATGCCAAGTGGTTAAGGATATTTACAAGGACAAAAAAGTTTGATGATCAGGTCAGGTGACCTTAAAGGGCCAGTACCACCAAAAAAAAATGCAATGTCCTTATTGTGTTTGATGTTGCTGATATCTTACATGCGTTTGTTTTTATCTTGTATGTTTAGATAAGAAAATATTTTCCTCTATATGTGTCACTGGGTGCATCCATTGTGTGATATTTTCCTCTATATGGGTCACTGGGTGCATCCATTGTGTGAAATTTTCCTCTATATGGGTCACTGGGTGCATCCATTGTGTGATATTTTCCTCTATATGGGTCACTGGGTGCATCCATTGTGTGATATTTCCCTCTATATGGGTCACTGGGCACATCCATTGTGTGATATTTTCCTCTATATGGGTCACTAGGTGCATCCATTGTGTGATATTTTCCTCTATATGGGTCACTGGGTGCATCCATTGTGTGATATTTCCCTCTATATGGGTCACTGGGTGCATCCATTGTGTGATATTTTCCTATATATGGGTCACTGGGTGCATCCATTGTGTGATATTTTGAGTTGTAACCTGCCCCCCTCCCCCACAGTATCTTTCCATCACTCGCTCCTCACTGTGTGGCTTTGGCCATAGAATGGAGTGAATGGGTCAGTCACCGACTCACATCATTGTATTGTGTGGGATGTATTCAAATCTACCCCCCGGTGAGGTCCTTTGCAGTCCTTTAAGTCTTATTAGGACAGGGTCACTCCTTAAATCTGGACCGCTTTAAAAGTATGAAGTGGTCAGGAGGAGTAGAGGGTCTCTTTAATCCACGAAGAGCCTCGGATTATAGAGGCCAATACGGACATCAAGGAGGAACCACGAAATATGTGAGACTTGCTGTATAAAATGTTAGAAAAAGCATCATCTCACATCACCAACAAGCTGGTTTTTAGGAATATGGACATGGGGATAACAAACTACACATACATGGAACATGCAAGAGAAACCGTGTAATGGTCCTGCCAGCTTCCCTACTTGCAGAACATTGGCCCAGAATATTTCCTAAAATACACAATAAATATGAAAAGCGTCTCAAGGTTAGAAAGATCCATTGTAATGAAAAATGACACTCACCAGTCTCTTCAAAAAAGTATCCATTTCTGGACATCGCTGCCGGAGGACTCTCTGCAGGAAGAGAAGAAAGTAAATATTATTTCTCCAAATATTTTACCTTTTTTTTCTACAGTTCTTAGCTCGAAAACAAGGAGCTGGAGCTTGCCCGTGGTTTTTGTCCTAACAAACCAGTAATGTCGATGGATATTTGGTCTTAAAATCTGCCAGCAAAAAGGCTCTCACAATATCTCTCTTTTTTAGCCAGTACAGGTTTCAATGCACTCAACCATTCCAAAATATCTTGTGTCCCAGAATTGAGGAACTTCACTTCATTATGGCCACACATGCCCAAATCAAGACTAATAGATCTTGGTGCCCGGACAGGGTCACATCTGTCAAATGCCGCTTCCTGCTGGACACCCGGGTTCTCATGACCCTCACGCCTTACTCCAGTACCTTAGCCGCAGCTTAAGGACATGTGCATGTAGAGCGCCTGACTAGCACCCCCAGAAATAAGCCATAGGTGTAGACCTGGAGCCTTTCATTGGCACACCGGGCAGAAGGTACCGGCTACCCCAAATCATGAGCTGTGACTAGGGATGCACCGATACCACTTTAAGACAGAGTACGAGTACCGATACTTTTCTTTAATGTCATGTGACGCTTTCCAATAAGAACAGACCATATAAAAATGCCCCCAGCTCACATGTATATCCCCCCCCGATATAGATATATACATACTGCCCCAGCTCATGGATTTGCCCCCCAGCTCACACATGGATTTTTCCCCCCAGCTCACACATGGGTATGCCCCCCCAGCTCACACATGGATATTGCCCCCCAGCTTATGGATATGCCCACAGCTCACACATGGGTATGCCCCCCCCCAGCTCACACATGGGTATGCCCCCCCCCAGCTCACACATGGGTATGCCCCCCCCCAGCTCACACATGGGTATGCCCCCCCCAGCTCACACATGGGTATGCCCCCACAGCTCATGGGTATGCCCCCACAGCTCATGGGTATGCCCCCACAGCTCATGGGTATGCCCCCGCGACGATACTTACCTTCCTGGGCGACACCGGGAATGTCTCCGCGCGTGCGCTCGTTGGAAGGACCCCAGCCGCGACCACGTGGGACCATGTGATCGCGGCTGGGGTCCTTCCAACGAGCGCACGCGGGGAAACTTTCCCGGCATCGCTCAGGAAGGTAAGTATCATCGCGGAGAGCAGCTGCAGGGCCTGTCCAAATGCTCTATCGGCATTCGGACAGGCCCTGCAGCTGCTCACTGTGTTCATACTTACCTTCCTGGGCGACGCCGGGAAAGTTTCTGCGCGCGCGCGCTCTCGTTGGAAGGACCCATGTGGTCGCGGCTGGGGTCCTTCCAACGAGCGCACGCGCAGAGACATTCTCGGCGGCGCCAAGGAAGGTAGGTATTGCGGTGAGCAGCTCCAGGGGCGGCTGTCCGAATGCCGATAGAGCATTCGGACAGCCGCCGCAGCCCCTCGGATGCCAGCAAGCCGGCTCAATGCCAGCTTCCGGTATCGGAAAAAATATCGGGGGTACTGCAGGAGTACCAAGTACTCCTGCAGTACCCAGTATCGGCCCCGATACCGATACTAGTATCAGTATCGGTGCAACCCTAGCTGTGACTTCAAGTTTTGTCAGAATAGAACTGCTGTTTATTCACAGAGACACACAGGTACAGTCAAGGACCAACCCCATTTGCATACAATCAGATAACTGCACAGGACCTTCAAACAATGGGATTTCCTAAGAGAAGGGGGGGGTTGGAGAAAGCAGGGTAAACAAGAGGAATTTCTTATAGAGAGAAGGTACACAATAGAGAGAGCAGGTACTAATACAGAGGTCACACTATACAGAGATAAGGTACACCAAAACACCCTGCATCTAGAATTGTAGATATAGGGTGACTTTAACAAAGGAAAGGGCAGAGAAACAATATGAAACATCAGGCCCGCACCTCCCAAATAGGCCCATGTACTTCGAGTCCAAAGTGATGCACGTCAGAGACCCCGATGATAACCGTCTAGTACAAGGGTCTCAACCTCTTGCCCAACAGGTGTCTATTTGTCTAAAAAGTCCCAGAATTCCTTGAAAAGTGATAGCCAGAGAATCATGGTAGTTCATAAACATCTAGGGGACCAGAGTTTGCCATGCTTGGTCTAGTAGCTTCTCATTTATCATCCAGTGACCTGGAGCTTCAGATACCTTGACTAGAGTCTTCAATTACCTCGAATTTCACTTAGCCTTCCTAGCAACACAACAGTTTCCCTTGGCTATGGGGTCTAGGCGACACCAGTGGGGTTGTCTACATGAATAGAAGGAGCAGAGTACCGATATTGGGTTCTACCACCATGAGCAGATGCGTCCTGACCATTGACATCAAGCCAGACCATCAGCCTCGAAGACTACTACATTTGGTCACCAGTTTTCTCAGCCGAAGACCTAAACGTAGTTTTACCCACAATAGAAGGTGCCATTCTCGTCTGTCGAAGAGACCACTCCACAAGACGACACGCAGTCCAAGGTGGCCAAAGACCCCAACCTTCAAAAGTAAAGCAGAAGAAGGGCTAGGCACGCATGTGTGGTCAAGTTACTAGGAAATTCAGTAGAACGTTTTGGATCTGCACCGGAGCCGCTGTCAAGCAAGACCCATCTGTAGACTGGAACAGCTACAACAAGTCCTCTAGGTGCCCAAACCTCAAGGTGAGATCCTACAGAGTGTGGTGATTTACTTTGTGTTTATACAGAGCCAAAATATTTCAGCCCTGAAGCCCTCTTCGGGTCTCAAACAGTTTAGGCTAATGTCATACAAACGCATTCTGAGCACACTGTGCGTTCGGGCACAACTGACGTACTTTCTGACTGATGATACTGTAGACACCACACGGTACTTTTTTTTTTTTTAAATTGCGTCCGGTGCCACGTGCGTTGTGTGACCGCACTTCTGTGTGGGTCTCTATTGATCATAATTTTATGCTACCACGGAAATCTGCGGCAACAGACGTGATCACTGCGTTCGTCTGACACGGGCCTTTAATCTAGGCAGTCATTATCTGTACAGTACCCGGATACTACGACGCACGGGGCTCTTTTTACCTTTTCGCTACCAGTCTCATTTCCCTTCGTATTAGTATTTTTGCTTCCTAGTAATACTTCGACTTCGTACCGGCCCGACTTGCTGCTTAAACAAAAATGTGCCTTTCCGTTATATTTAACGTGAAAGAAAGTAGATCATTTGGTTTCTTTGCCCGAAAGGTCTGTGGAAAATGTTCTTTGCTGGACTGCTCAATAGAACGTTTTAAAAATATACATAGATTGAAAAAAGTGAAAATAAGATTGTAACCACTAGGTTTACATTTCAGGTTTACAGACCAGATGAATGTAAAACGACAATAAAAAGGAGGACAAGCATTTCTAAATTTTATTTCTGGAATTAAATGGGTTTTTGGCACCAAAAATAAAAAAGACAAAATAATCCCCCATATTAAAAATAAATATATATATATATATATATATACACACACACACACACACACACACAGTTGTGTTCAAAATTATTCAACCCCCAATGCTGTAAATGGTTTTAGGGAATTTAGTGTACATTTGTAATTGTATTCAGAATGAAATCCTACAAGGACTTTTTAAAGAACCATATGCAACTAAAATGACATCAATTGGTTTTGTAATACAGTAGTAAATGTTTCTTTTGTGAATTCTTCATTGACACAATTATTCAACCCCTTAAAGACTACCACTCTGAAAACACTTGAATGAACCTCTGTTCTTCAATCAGGTATTGAAAACACCTGTGGATGTCACGGAGCAGCAATAAAGCATAATAAGCACCAATTAGGCAGCTTTAAAATGACTGTGATACTCAGCTCCTTCTAGACATTTACTGGTGTGGTTACAAACATGGTGAAGTCAAGAGAATGGTCCAGGAAGACAAGAGAAGAGGTGATTACTCTTCACAGGAAGGGCAATGGCTATAAGAAGATTGCAAAGATGTTAAACATACCAAGAGAGACCATAGGAAGCATCATTCACAAATTCAAGGCAAAGGGCACTGTTGAAACGCTACCTGGTCGTGGCAGAAAGAAGATGCTGACTTCGACTGCTGTGCGCTACCTGAAGCGTAGAGTGGAGAAAAGTCCCCGTGTGACTGCTGAGGAACTGAGAAAAGATTTGTCAGATGTGGGTACTGAAGTTTCAGCTCAGACAATACGGCACACACTGCGTAATGAAGGCCTCCATGCCAGAACTCCCAGGCTCACCCCCTTGCTGTCTCCAAAGAATAAGAAGAGTCGACTGCAGTATGCCAAAAGTCATGTGGACAAACCACAGAAGTTTTGGGATAGTGTTCTGTGGACTGATGAAACAAAATTAGAACTGTTTGGGCCCATGGATCAACGCTATGTTTGGAGGAGGAAGAACAAGGCCTATGAAGAAAAGAACACCTTGCCTACTGTGAAGCATGGGGTGCATACCCATGTGTGAGCTGGGGGGGCATACCCATGTGTGAGCTGGGGGGGCATACCCATGTGTGAGCTGGGGGGCATACCCATGTGTGAGCTGGGGGGGCATACCCATGTGTGAGCTGGGGGGGCAATATCCATAAGCTGGGGGCAATATCCATGTGTGAGCTGGGGGGCAAATCCATGTGTGAGCTGGGGGGGCATACCCCTGGGTGAGCTGGGGGGGCATACCCCTGGGTGAGCTGGGGGGGCATACCCCTGGGTGAGCTGGGGGGCATACCCATGGGTGAGCTGGGGGGCATACCCATGGGTGAGCTGGGGGGCATACCCATGGGTGAGCTGGGGGGCATACCCATGGGTGAGCTGGGGGGCATACCCATGGGTGAGCTGGGGGGGGCATATCATGCTTTGGGGCTGTTTTGCTTCTGCAGGTACAGGGAAGCTTCAGCGTGTGCAAGGTACCATGAATGCTCTTCAGTACCAGGAGATATTGGATGACAATGTGATGCAGTCCGTCACAAACCTGAGGCTTGGGAGACGTTGGACCTTTCAACAGGACAATGATCCCAAGCATACCTCCAAGTCCACTAGAGCATGGTTGCAGATTAAAGGCTGGAACATTTTGGTGTGGCCATCGCAGTCACCTAACTTAAATCCGATTGAGAACCTCTGGTGGGACTTAAAGAAAGCAGTTGCAGTGCGCAAGCCTAAGAATGTGACTGAACTGGAGGCTTTTGCCCATGACGAATGGGCGAAGATACCCGTTGATCGCTGCAAGACACTTGTGTCAAGCTATGCTTCACGTTTAAAAGCTGTTATAACTGTAAAAGGATGTTGTACTAAGTACTAAGATTGAATGTCACTTGGGGGTTGAATAAAACTGATAATGATGTGAGCACAGAAAAGACATTTGTGGTTATTTCATTATAAATGTTATGTTATATTTGTCTGACCTACACGTTCCTCTTTGATTTAATTGTAAGCAAGATGACTGAATGATCAAAATCAATGTCAAACTGGCCAAAACACTCAATTTCAGTGGGGGTTGAATAATTTTGAACACAACTGTAAATTTAAGATATATATATATATATATATATATGTCGTGTTTTTAAATATGTAACTTTTTTTATCATTAAATATGAAAAGGAGTCAAACTAAACTGCACGGTCCAAAATCTCAGCTCAAACCATGAAGTGTGCTTCTAGAGGAAAGTAAGCGGCACAATTCGGGAGGTGCTACAGAAAACGAAAACCTCTATAAAAACAAAAAATAATCTATTATCTTGGGCTTTTAGATCTTGTGAAATAATAATTATGTGTCAGGCTTGGCTTTCAAATACATAAACACACGCAAAAAAAAAAAAAAAAATCCTAATCACAGGGATCCTTACATAGTAAACCCTACCATACACACAGCACATTTCAAGCTGTAGCAAAAACCCAGCAATTATGGTTTTGGCTCAAAATACAGTAAAAGGACAACTTTTTTATTTCGTTCCTCCTGCCCATGATTCATTGCAAAGTAAACTAGAAAATGTTTGGCAAGCGATAGGTGTTTTTCAGTACATTTTGACCTCCTGGGTCAAGCCTGTAGAATTTAAAAAACAATGTCTGCCTGTTGTTCTGGCCACCGTTGCGGATGGCCATCCACGGCAGCGAAGCGCGCCAGACACAATTTTGGATTCGTAGAGATACACAAAAATATTATGCTGTCGCAGTATGTGGTGTTCCAGTCAAACACACTGGTCGTAGCAAAAAAAAGTCAGAAAACATTGATTCGTAAATGCTAAAAAAAAAAAAAAAAAAAAAAGAGAAAGTAACAGCTGCCCGATCTTCTGCCAACAGAGCGGCCACTGGAAGGAGGTTCTTCACGTCCTCTACAGTGAAGGACGTGTGAAGAAATCCATTGAGTCATACCCGTTGCCCTATGGATACGAAAAACGGAGCATCAGCCACAACGCATCGATAGCTTTAGAAGGATTGCCACAACTCCAGTAAGAAACTCTAGTGAAGGACAAAAACCATGAGACACATGTTGACGTCCAGTGAATTGACTGAGTGAATAAACTGGACAGGAAAATACAGAAGGGTAGAGATGTTCTAGAGCAGGTATTCTAGCCTGGAGACTTTATAGTCCAACTTCCAATTGTGGGATTGGGTCATAAAGTCAAAATTACTCCTTCAGGAGTCCAGAGAAGCAGTCCAAAAGCCTACCAAAGTATCTTTTTACAAAAGTCAAAAGCAACGCAGTCCATATGGTAGAGATAAAAGTCTTGGCACCCAACATCCCTGACAGAATTCCGTTGTGAACCCCACTAGGTCTTCAGTTTTCTTTATGGCCGATAAGGCATGCAAAATAAGGCCCACTGTGCCAAGCTTCATTGCTCCTGCATCTACCACCTCACTGCCTTTTAGTCATGGTGGCAGGCGCCCATTCCTTGCAAGTTCTGAATTTACCTCTGCTTCACTGGATATCCAATTTGAGTAATGGCCAAGAGAATTGAGATACACAAGTGGAAGGACACTATAAAACCGGGATTATAGTCTGTAACAGATCTCTGTGCCCGGACAGGGTCACATCTGCCAAATGCTGCTTCCTCGCTGGACACCCAGGTTCTTCTCGTGACTCTCACATCTTTGTTTCACCTCAGCCACAGCTTAAGGCCCGGTGCATGTAGAGAGTCTGGCTAGCACCCCCAGAAATAAGCTGAAGCTGTAGACCTGGAGTCTTTCCTTGGCACAGCGGGCAGAAGATTCCTGCTACCCCAAATCATGAGTCTTGACTTCAAGCTTGGTCAGAATAGAACTGGTTGTTTATTCACAGAGAGGACAGATCCAGTCAAGGACCCTCACATTTGCATACAATCAAACAGACAACATCACAGATCAGATAGCTACACAGGACCTTCAAACAATGGAGAATGGGGGAAGGACAAGGCAGGGTAAACAAAAGGAATTTCTTACAGAGAGAATTTACTCAATAGCAGGTACTATTAGGAGATCTACACTATACAGGGAATAACACACAGACATCAGAAATCTTTAGTTAACTGGCAGATATATAAAACAGTGAAAAACAAATATATTTAAAAGGTCCACCAGTTCCTCAATAGTCTCTTTCACGGGCCATAGTCTTTGGGCAGGAGGCTAGCGCACAGCCCCCTCCAAGACGCACAGTGACAGCGTGTTCTGTCATAGTCGTCACAAGCCTTTTAGGAGATGCAAGAGTCTTCTGGTCTTGGATCTACATCATTGTCTCCAGAGTTCACGGAGGAGACATTTGAGGGACAAATCCAGAGCTGCAACACTGCAACAGATACCTTTTCCACCAAAATGTTGGAAAGACATGGAGTTACTTGAGTTACTTGATCTGCCTAAACCAAAGTAAAAAAATGGAAACGTAACGCAAGGTTCTACAAGAAGACGACACAATGAGATGCATTATGTTCGAGCAACTCTAAAGAGGTTGCGATTCCAATTAATGAAAACGTAGACTCTGATCATTGTTTTATGAGAACGTGCAGAACAAAGAAGGAACGGCCCAGAGAGACACTCATTTCAGTTAATGGCCCTTTTGATTTCAAGCCAGGCCTTTTCACCATTCTTCTGGGATCGGAAATTGCCAGGCCAAATGTATTGATCGCAGAACGGATAACCCAGGGGAAAAGATTCTAAGGTAGGTTTGTAAACACTGGAAGAAAAACACTGAAAACTTACATGCCACCAATAAAAGCTCTAGGTATCAGCACCCAAACCGTTACAGATGTAAACCCATGCATTTCGCTCCATCTCCCACAGAAACCATGGTTTCATCATAAACACAGCATTTTTGATTTTTGGTTGGAAATAATTTCTTCTGATGAGATGAACCCCCCCCCCCCCAATTTTGATTTTTTTATTTAAGTTTTTTTGATAATCAGCCATTATTTAGCAAAATTAGAGGATTACATCAAACCCTGCTTAGAAATAAATGGTAGTTCCATGTTCAGCATTTAGAAGTACTTGTTTTATGTATAGAAGCACAATGCAGCCAAATACAAACAGAAAAAAGTATTTTAGTTAATACATTAAACCAGTTATTAATTTTTGCCCATTTTAAAACGAGTACCCCATAGAGCGGGTTTTTCCAACTCAGGTCCCCCTAAAAGGCCAGGTTTGCAGGATATGTGAAGCTCAGCACAGGTGATATGATTTGCTGCTCAGTGATTGCAGGATTCAGTCTGCATTTCCCCAAGGTGATCCTTAAAACCTTTTCTGCAGTTAGACGGACCTGAGGACCAGCGTTGGGAAACACGGCCTTAGGCTGAGTTCACACCTAAGCGTTTTACAGCGCGCTCCTGCGCGCTGTAAAACGCTCAAACAATGAAATCCCATGATTCCCTATGTGGGCATGTCACACCTGGCCGTTTCTCAGCGCACATGAACGCGCTGATAAACGCCCTACGTCCAAAGAAGTTTGGGAGCTTCTTTTCGGGCATACAGCAGCGCGTTCGCGGCCATATCATAGCCGCGAACGCGCTGCAACGCGCATTCGCGTGTTTTTTGTATGCGCGTAAAAACACGCACGCATTGCGCGACGCAACGCTACGCCCAGGTGTGAACCCAGCCTTACAAAATATAAACAAAAAAAGTTTGCATGATGAAGTGTGAAAAGAACGGTTTACACACTGTACATTGAATAATCATAATATATATATATATATATATATATCTGAGTTCAATATAGAGATATAGATATATATATATATATAGCCAGATTATTATGACCACCCCATCAGTACTTGGTTGGGCCACCTTTTGCCTTCAATACTGCGGCGATTCTTCTCGGCATTGACTCCACGAGATGTTGAAAGGTGATGTGAGGAATCTTGACACCAAGCCTGATGAATAGCGCTGTCCAGTTCTGTGAGATTTGATGGTTGTGGAACCAGCTGCCTGATGGCTCTTTCAACTTCATCTCACAAATGCTCAATTGGATTGAGATCTGGTGATTGTGGGGGCCACCTGAGCAAGGTAAATTCCCCCTCATGTTCTTGAAACCACTCCTGCACAATACGAGCACCGTGGTATGAGGACGCATTGTCTTGTTGGCGTATCCCAATGGAGATGGCTTCTTCCATCAACATGATAGGATGAACTTGATCAGCAGCGATGCTTTGGTATGTTGTGCTATTCAGATGTTGTTCCACACGAATTAAAGAGCCCCAAACCATAACACTGCCCCCACCAGCTTGAAGGGTTGTACTCATGCATGTGGGGTGTGTGCTTTCATGCTGTTTCCACCAAATTCTCACTCTGCCATCTGCATGACGCAACCGGAAACGTGATTCATCCGACCACGTGACTTTTTCCCAATGCTCGACTGTCTAATCCTTGTGTTCCTGTGCGAATTGGAGACGTTTTATCTTGTTAACTGCAGACAGTAAAGGTGTTGGAACAGGCCTTCGGCTTCCATATCCCATACGATGCAGTGTACGGCGAACAGTGCGTTCAGAGATCATTTGAGAGGATCCCTGATTAGGATCTGCAGTAATTTGATGCCCTGTTGCTCTTCTGTTGTCTTGTGCCAGTCTTGCCACTCTCCGTTCTGCCCTAACATTGACTCGTCGCTGACGGCCACAATTAGCCGAGACTCTGTCTGAACGTGCCGACAGTCCAGTCTTTAAACACTTTAACAACAGCTGCTCTTGAACATTTAACAAATTCTGCCGTTTTGCTGATACTCGCTCCATGGCTCCGAGCGCCAACAATCATCCCACGTTCAAAGGCCGTTAAATCGCGTTGTTTACCCATATCTTCAAGAAAAAAAAAAACTGTAGTGGTAAACAACCTGCTTCCCTATTTATAATGGTCTGACCCGCTAGCAACTTCAACGCCAAATTATAGATAATAATTTGCCTAAAAAAGTCAGGTGGTCATAATAATCTGACACACACACACACACACACACACACACCTCGCTTTGAGATGACAGACTTGGCAATGATGTATTTGAATCTGCTGAGTAAAAATAAAGAATAGAAAGATGCATAACTTGTGTGGGTTGTGCAAGCAAACAAGAGTTGAGTTTAAAACATTGGCAAAAAGTCAAAACGAGCTCTGAACACCGAGGGGAAAAGGGCCCGATATTGAAGGGGTTAAAACTCACCATCACAAAGTGTTCTGTCGCATTTGCGTGACAGGTGCAGTTTAAACACGCTCATCTTTACGCAATTCTAGGAAAATCAAGTCTAAGCAGAAATCGCGTACGGCGCGTGGTATATATCGAGTTCCCCAGCAACTGAAAACCCATCCCTGAACCAGGAATACAGGTGAGAGGGAATAAATAAAAAAAAGAAACTTGGATGGACCAGGGGCGCGGAAAATTTTAAAAAGGGACATGCCAGGCAAATTGGCAGGTCACAGAGCAATGGTTAGATGGGGAGGTCAAACCCAGAGGCGACTTTTTTACACCAGGACTATAGAAGCATGCGATAACTCATACTCTGTTTATAGGACAACCCCGCAGCACTTTCTGCCACGGTCCTTGCATCATAATAGGGATGGCACATGCCCGGGGTACTCATCGCAATAGTGTGGTTTTGGCACCCTACTCTCAGACGACTTTAGCAAATTCTTTCATGTCCTCCACGCCAAGTGGCGGCCAAATAAAGCCCCAGAAGGAGCACAACTCCAAACCTCTCTCGGAATAGGAATTGGCGGCATTCCTCCGCGTGCCGACGGCATCCTCGGATCCATTGATTAAATTCACATGCTTGAAGGCTTGTAATAAACTCACCAGCCGACATTTATTCCTGGATTACTGGTCAGGGTCTGCACCCGCGCCGCCCCGAAAAAAAAAAAAAATATAACAATGTGCACATTCCCCGGATGCTTCAAAGCCGGGAACAGATGAAACGCCGCAGGCATTTAATTAGGACGACGCATGCCAAGCATATTGTCCTTAAAATTTTTTTTTTACCCCTTCTCTAACGAAGGAGTCAATATCCCAAATCAGCAATATACCCGAGCGAGACACACACACGCGCTACCGCTAAACGTGCGCCACAGTAGTCTCGATCGTAAGCTCCTGTGAGCAGGTCCCCTTAGGCTTACAACGCACGTTTCCGTCATATTTTGTCTTTTTTGGGCTTAGACCTCTCCATAGAATTGAAGCATCAAACACCCAAAGAAGTACAGGAGCTTCTTTTGGGCGTATTACAGTGCGTTTGCGGCCATAGACTTAAACGTGAATGCGCTGAAACGGGCGTTTGCGTCATCCAAAACGCTCGTATGAACGAGCAAGTGAAAGAAGCAGAAAGGTACGTGTGTGCAGTGTTCATTACCATACGTAAGGTTATTTGTTGGTTCATTCTATACATCTACGTGTGTACATGTCTGCAAACTGTAGATATCCATGTTAACAGAGGAGAGGGTGTGGTTTGCAAAGACACAGGAAACGGAAATGGTGCATCTCAGGAAGTATTTTTTCATTGGACGCCTCCGTAGTCAAAAAAAAAAAAAAAAACACGCGTACGACGCACGTTTCTTATTGTCAAAAACGCCGGGTAACACGCTCATAAAACACCCAACAAAAATGCGCATATGCGATACGCTGGGGTGTGAACGCAGGGTAAACCTTTATGTCCTATGCTTCCCAGCCAGCGGCACTTAGGTTTGGAGCGCTCCTAGATTGTGAGGAGAGCGTTCAGTATGGACTGTAATCCTCAATGTGCAGCGGTATGGAATAGGTTAAAATTAGACAAAAGCAATCAAACATGCACAGATACCGACAAAACACACGTGTTGGTGAAAGGATGATGATTATTTCATGAGAGACGGACTTGACACCGGGGAGGCAGCCGCGGAGAGACATGGGTAAAGGGCCCATTCACACGGAGCGATTTATCGCACCATAATCGCTCTATGCGGCTTCTCCAATGCATTGCAACGGAGCCGGTCACATCTCACAGCTCAATGTCGCCTGTAGCTCGTCGCTGGTATATGACCATTGTTTCCGCGATTTGACATGATTGTGTTGCTCATAACGGCGATATGATCGCTCAATGTCACACATTAAAAAAAATAAAAAAAAAAAAAACACATGATTTTCATGTTGCACAGTGTGAATGGGCCCTAAGGGAATACCTGTGCGACCCTTATCACACCTCCCATTCACTCGCTCATTAATCTCTTGTTTAACGTGGAGTAATTCACTTTTTTATACAACCAAATTTGAGTTTACAGTTTCATATAGAGAAAAATATATATATATCCACACACACACACAATTATACAATAGGGAAATGTTGACTGTGCGGTGTGTATGAGCATGTCACAGAACTCCACAGCAATATGCTGTGTGTATGAGCATGTCACAGAACTCCACAGCAATACGCTGTGTGTATGAGCAAGTCACAGAACTCCACAGCAATATGCTGTGTGTATGAGCATGTCACAGAACTCCACAGCAATACGCGGTGTGTATGAGCAAGTCACAGAACTCCACAGCAATATGCGGTGTGTATGAGCATGTCAGAGCTCCACAGCAATAAAAAAAATAAAAACACCCCCCCCCCCCCCGCACATCACTGAGATTTATTGCTGTGGAGCTCTGAGACACAGCAATACGTGGTGTGTAAGAGCGTATCACAGAGCTACATAAAGCTTACAACACAAACCTAACAAGGAGGAAAAGTAGTAATAAAATAAAACCTGCAACACTTTAGCACACGGACAGGACAGGAGCCGCCAGATAAATAAATTATCTCCATTTAATGCCTCACACAAGAGCAGCCATTTCAGCGGCTCTATAAACCACTTACTCAAACGGTCCCAGAATACGAAAACACAAAACACAGACCTGTAACAATGGAGTCAGACATACAGCTGATTATTGTGCTTGTTCAGATTTCCTTATCTGTGAGTAAAAAAACGAGCTCCGATTAGAAACCATCAGGAGGACCAGCACAGGAACATTCCCTCCTCCGCCGAACCAGCCTTTCCAAAGCAGACGATACACTTCCAAGTCTATGACATTGTAAGTGTAAGTGTGTAAGTGTGTGTGTGTGTGTTTTTTTTTTAAAAGTAAATATTTAGGTATAAGAGAGTGAACCTAAAAGTACATGCGGAGCCAAAACCAAATCTAAGGATTTTCATTGCGGTATGAGAGCAGCACAGACTTGATCTGAAATGCTTGGAACCAGAAGCATATTGGATTTGGGGATATTTGCAAATAATAAACGAGATATCTCAGGGACAGGAGCCAAGCTTAAAAAAAAACACAAATTCATTGGTGTTTCACACACACACCTTATACACACAAATGCTCTATCGCCTCTTTTTTTTTTTTTTTTTTTTTGAGATTTTTTGGACAGTAGTGCACCTAAATATACCGACTGAGGAAGGCTGTTAATGCCGAAACGCGTCTCGGTAACGCATCTGTCCATTTTTTAAATATGCAATTAATTTTTTTTACTAAATTTTATATGGTTTATATTCTATTGACTACTCTCCTTGGATATATACTTGCCACCGCTTGGAAGCTCCTGATATCTGGCCCTCAGACAGTTGAGAAGAGGTTCTGGGTATCCACCATAGTGTACCTGACGCTGTATTGAGTGAGTCTGTGTGGAAGAGGCTCAATATCTGGTGAGTTCAATACATTATCACCTCTTTATTATCATAATACGGTAATATACTATGGGAGCGCTGTCTATTACCTTATTGTAGCCATCGCAACCATAGTTGAAGATTTAAGGCTGGGGTCAGACCAGCGCACTTTTAACGTACTTAATCACGGCCGCACTAGCAGCAAATGACGGGCAATGACAGCCAACATACGAAGTACGGTCGCACGAAAGTCCGGCCGCGCAACGCAAGTGGAAAATGAACGCATTTTTTCGAGAACGCAGAACCTCTAGTACTGACGTACAGAGTGCGCTGCGCCCGCTAGCGGCGTGTGTGCGTGATTTGGAGACGTCAGACCCTGCTCGTGTCCGGCCAACATAACGTCCAGACGCAAAAAGTTTCCTGGTTTGGATACGTAAAAAAATCACGCACGAACATGCGCATCGTATGACCGTTGTCGCCTATTCCGTGAAAAAATACGTCAATGCGTTCGGACGCACTTTTTTACGTTCGCGTGTAAAAATGCTTTTGTTTGACCCTAGCCTTAGAAGGGATACGCCACCCTCTATATGGCTGGAAGCTCCTAAACCTAGAGCCAGGGATTTTTTGGGCTCTTATAAATGTGAGTTTCCATATTCCTACGAGTAATTCATTTGCCATATTTAATTGGGATTTTCTGCACGATTATTTCTTCATTTTTTTCTCTCCCCTCCAATTTTATTTTTTTTTCCTTTCTCTCACTTTTTTCTCCTTTCTGGCTATCCTCTCCACTATTGAGAGACGGCAAGAGATACACAGACCAAGAAAGGAGGACTATATTTGTGCATCGCTTGAACATAAAGAGAAGTAAATTTTAAGGAATTTTTCCCACTGGTATTCATACTGTTGTATTGGATATCATTGAATTTGCACATTCGGACACTGTTGCACTTTATAGACTCTTATACCCATCGCACTGCTGGAATTTTATATATTGTTGCACTTTACTGTGTTCTATGGCACATTGCACTTTTATATGTGTACATTGATTGAATATTTGTCACTTTAAGACTGAAGCACTTTATGTTTGATATACCTCTTTGTTGAAGTCTACCTTTAAATCTATTTTTGATGCGCTACAAAAGGTTCTATCTATAATTTCATTTCCAGTTGAGATCTACCTATTCATCCAGACTGGACGTCAACAGAATCATATTCTAAAAGGCAGAAAATAAATAAGCAATATGACCCCGGATTATCAAAAATGCATTAGAGAAATGATCTGAGATTGCACGCTGCATCCCGATACCCCCCCAGCATCCCGATACCCCCAGCAATTAGCAGGCCTGTGGGAGGCCGTTAAGCCGTGCTGATTGGATGGAGCGTAACTGCCAGGGGATTCGGGACAGATGTTCGGTGAAGCAGAGTCCGGTGAGCTCTGAACATCTGTCTGCGGCGGAGAAGTTGAGGCGGGATCGCGCCGAGGGCGATTGCGGACAATTAGGAAGGAGAAAAAAACAACAATCCAAGGGAATGAATACCTGTGTGGCTTTCACACAATGCTCCATCAACACCGGGGGAGAGAGAGAGATCGAGATCTGAGGACAAATTGCTATTTAACCGCTTCTAAGTCCTGGCCGGTCGGATGGTGCGGAGAGGAACCTGGACGGTTTCCAACTAGATTTAACCCTTTCGGAGAGTGCCACACGCAGGACACGAGAGGAGAGGGGGTGCTTTTAGGATTACTGAGCAGTTCGGAAAAATTCTAAGAAGGCGAGCAAAGTGACCGGCGACGCCATCACGTAGAGCGTCAGAAAGCGGAATTGGGAAAGCGCCACTTCCCTTTTCTGCTAGAGGAGGCGATGTCTGAATCTAGACGTTTTACGTTTCAGAGGCTTTTAGATTTTTGGCTCTTTATTCCTCATGAAGAGCTTTTAAACCAACAAGAAGCAAAAAATAAAAAGGGAAGGTGTACAGAGGGCTCGCGTGACAAACACCCCAATCCAAGAGGCAAACGTACAGCGGGTGCCACGGGACGCCGACAGCACAACCAAGGCCTGAACGCCTTACAAAGTGCAACAATCACCATGGAAACCACGTGCCTGGGCATTCAGCCAGGACTGCACCAGGTCTCATGGACCAAGCAGCACTTGCCACCCCCCCCCCCCAATACACAGGGCTGTATTACATTGTTCGCGCAAACGTTAACGTCCGTGCAAAAACACATTAACGCGAGGGGCAAAACCCTTTCCGCTGAACGTCATATTACAATGTCAACACAAAAAAAAATGCACGTTAACGTCTACCGCGGGTGAACCTGCGCGAGCGTACTGTACTGCGCGCGTCCTATACTTAACATTGTGAGCGCAAATGCGTTTGGAATACCAGCGCACAATCTATGCGCAAAATTTAACGCACAGCGTTTGAGCGCATAATTTTAACGTCTTTTAAAAGCTGGTGGTGACGGCAAATCTGAACGTTCTGGCCGAAACCAAACACACCAGCACGAAAATAAAATACAGCGCAGTATAGTTACACATTCTACACATACCCAAACAATAAAATGGAGACGTTGTGCGTGTTTTTATTATTGCTGCAGCATTGATTTTAACAGGCGCAAAAACTGAACGGAGACAATTGTGGTTCTTAATTCTGATTGGCTGAATCGCGTTAAAAAAAAAAAAAAAAAAAAGTCCGCCCACAGATTTCTGCGAGCAACCTTGCTGCGTGCGCGTGGTTTTTGCGCATCTGTTTTACGCGTGTTATTTTTTTGACGGATGAAAAAAAAAAAAAAAAAATTGCATGAGGATTGTAATACCAGCGTCGTTAGACGCTGCGCGCAAAAATTCATGCGTTCTGCGTGAAGAATGTAATAGAGCCCACATTGTATACAAACTGACCCCACAGAAAAGTAGTGATACAAGCCATAACTAGACAGGATCGGGCATCGATGGCGTTCAAAGTTGTGGAAGGAATGCCTGGCATAAGATTCATGGCTCTTTCTAGCCAGTCTGAAGGCATCTATACCGCCTTCCAGTCACAAAGCTCGACAAACCCAGGAGCCTGGTTGCCCCAGCAAACTTTATTTTACATCAGCTCTTGATTCGTCGAGGTTTTCGGTGAAGTAATCCAAATTTAGGAGCTAGACGTCGATATACAACACATCTCTGTGCCAGGGCTTAGCATGAGAGGTAACATTACCACTCTACAACGGTGAAGGGCTTGGGGGCAGAGCTCCTGACCAGCACATCCCTCTAAAACTATGGAGAAGCAAGTTCAACCTCAGCACATATCATCTCTAACCGTGGAGTGCATTCGGATCCCTGCCCCCCCCCCCCACTAGCAACTGGTCTCCAGCAAGACACCCAACGATCGGCACTGGAGAATCTAAGCTCCCTCAGTACCAGTGTCCCCCCCCACTCACCTTGCTAGGCTATAGCTGCCGTTTTAAAGGGATGGCATCCTTGTCCAGCGCTGCAGAATATGTTGCCACTATACAAAAAGTCGAAGAATAGCTCAAGGGGTCATGTAGCCATTGGGCCCACAAGAAAAATCATGTGCAGCTTCACGAGGTGTAGCCGAGTCCACGTTTGAAGAAGTCAAGCATGGTTTTTATTGCTTTTATCTAATCTTGGGTGGTGTGCGCTCCTGTGGACGGAGCTTCAGCCGTTTCCCAGTTATCAAATCAAACAATTCCACCATGATAAATGGCGTTTATATGCGCCGCGGCCACGATCGCGCATTCATGGTTATTTCCCCGGTGACAATGCAGCAAATCCAAAAAAACTAAAGTAACAAGACGCTGCAATGTGTAATAAACTTCCATTTAGAGGAGTGGCAGCAGATTTTCTTCCCACGTATCCGTCTGATGAAGGCGATGCCGGCCTCCGGTGTGACAAAGCGCTGTGGGATGTGGCTTGCACGAGAAGCAGATCCTGCGCCGTCACATCGCGCCAGCCTGTATCCAGCAGCATGAGGACCACACTGTGCACAATGCAAAAGGTCGGACTCGACGGGTACCAGGTTTACCCAATGCTGTGCAACACACAGGGCCCTAGGGGCACCGTGCAACACACAGGGCCCTAGGGGCACCGTGCAACACACAGGGCCCTAGGGGCACCGTGCAACACACACGACCCTAGGGGCACCGTGCAACACACACGACCCTAGGGGCACCGTGCAACACACAGGACCCTAGGAGCACCGTGCAACACACAGGACCCTAGGAGCACCGTGCAACACACAGGACCCTAGGGGCACCGTGCAACACACAGAGACCTGGGATCAGGATACAGGGACCTGCGGGGGAAGGGTTGCACGTGCAGAGAATACACTTAATCCAGATCTCTCAACTCTTGCACGATCACTAAATACCTTTTTGCCAGAAAAGCATCCTGCCGTCGCCAATCTACCAGAACAGCGATGCCTGTGACTCAGGACGCACAGCGATGCCTGTGACCCAGGACGCACAGCGATGCCTGTGACCCAGGACGCACAGCGATGCCTGTGACCCAGGACGCACAGCGATGCCTGTGACCAGGACGCACAGCGATGCCTGTGACCCAGGACGCACAGCGATGCCTGTGACCCAGGACGCACAGCGATGCCTGTGACCCAGGACGCACAGCGATGCCTGTGACCCAGGACGCACAGCGATGCCTGTGACCCAGGACGCACAGCGATGCCTGTGACCCAGGACGCACAGCGATGCCTGTGACCCAGGACGCACAGCGAGGATTTAAAAAAAAAAAAAATATATATATATATATATATATATATATATATTAAAATATCACACTGGGAAACCCTATATCAAATAAGAAAACAGGCTCCATCACCACTAACCCCAAGTGAAGATCCAATACCTGCCGAGTGTCCCCGTGTTAAGAGGCATAGTCCCCATTCCTCCATTTTAAAATAAAAAAAAAATTATATAAAAATTTAATATAATTAAAAGAAAATTTAAAAAAAGAAAACTTCCACGCACAAGTCTTTTTTCTAAAATATTATTCAGATTATTTTAATAAAATGTTTAGTCCTGGCCATTTCTGTAATTAAAAAAAAAGGCATCTCCTATGCTGCTCTGTTATACACCCGCACACATATTATATATAATATATATATATATATAATATATATATATATATATATATAAAAAATTCACTAAGAAGGTGCGCACTGCAGGGCGTCCTGTAAATTTCAAAGCTGTGATGAGACGTATCTAAGCGTCACTCCTGTGTGGACACCAGGGCCAAATTGAAGAAAAAAAAAAAATATATAAAAATTTAATTGCTGCCAAAAGTATATTTTAGGGAGACCTTTTCATCCCACCACTTAACGCACAGTAGTACCCCCCCCCATTACATGCCCCCACCACTTGTAAAAGCCGTATTTTTGGGTTGTCAGATCTGTGGGCCTAAAGTTGGTCTCTCCTGGTCCACGCTGCTTCTTATTTGGAAGGACTCCCATCACTATGAAGAAGTTTTCTCTCTCTGCGTCAGGTTATAATATAAGCCCCGCGCTCGCCCCGTGAATCCGGCCGCCTTTTCACTCCACACCTGCTCTTTGTGAGAGATTTCACTTGTATTTGCATAAAAGATATTAAAAAAAAAAAAAAACGGAGACGGGCGCATGCAAATAGCCGAGAGGAGCGCGCCATCCCTCTACTCCGACCTCACCACCTTCACGGTCAATGTGAGAAAGGAGGAATGCCCAAATACCCAGGGGGGGGGACCCCAAAGAAACCTCAGAATCAAGGTATGCAGTGACAAAAACTCATAAAATATAGCAAAATGTAAGGATAGTGACCATCGATCACATAGCGATCTTCTACCACAGGTATATCCACCCGCGCACCACACACTGAAGGTTTTGTTGTAACGAGTGATGGTAGAATTTTGTAAGAATGCATAAAATAAAACAACCAACTCTACACAAAACCATAAACTCTCACCCAGAGGGAGCCGGCAGCTAGGGGAGAAAGCCGGGGGGTGACCAGCTCCGAGGTTCCTGGAATTCTGCCTGCAGCCCACGAGTAAGCCAGGAGACCCTCTGGTTGAAAGTGAGGACCTCTTTGCTGGACCCCGATGGGCGAGTTTATGCCAGTGAAGGCTGTACATCTCACAGCTGATCTCCATTGGCGAGCGATGAAACGAGGTGGGGTTAGAGAGGGAGTACGCCCGTCGCCTGTCAGCGGAGCTCCACTCGTCTCCAGCCAGCTCGACCAGAATGACCGGCAAAGAGGGATATGGG
This sequence comes from Leptobrachium leishanense, assembly GCA_009667805.1. Taxonomy (NCBI): domain Eukaryota; kingdom Metazoa; phylum Chordata; class Amphibia; order Anura; family Megophryidae; genus Leptobrachium; species Leptobrachium leishanense. The sequence continues at coordinate 549,908,832 of CM019063.1, forward strand.
GGGGGGGGGGGGGGGGTGACGACAGTGACCGAAGCCAAGAATTCATACAAGACCACATTCCATCCTCTCCTGCTCTTACAGTCCCGGGGAGCGTAGCGGAGCACATCAGACACAGAAAGAGGTGACCATCGGATGCTCCCAGGAAGGAACGCAAGATGCCAACAAACCAATGGGGCACCCGTCTTCCAGGAGCAGGTATCTGGCATGACCTTGGACTCCCCTTGCATCAAGAAGGTCGGATTTACTCATTGCAGAGGGACCAAGCAGGCAGGAGATGCTGCTACAGCGGGACAGTAACAGATCAATGTAACTTGTATCAAGACACCAGCAGTGCCGGATCACGGGCAGGATACAGGATGGGGTCGAGACAGGTTATGGTTTGAGGCCGTGGCTTAAAAAGTCACTAGGACAATGGGTTAACCCCTGGATTGCCAGACTCCAACCACAGCAAACTGTCACTTTCTCGCCTTGCGAACGCCGACAGCCCCTGAAGGGGTGACACAGGACGCTGCCACACTCTCGGTCGCCACATAAGGTCATTCATCCGACACGGGCGCTGATGGGGTTAACAGAACAGATCAGAAAAAGAAGGTTCTAAACGCTTTGATCAGCGAAGCCAACTTGACAAACAGGATCTTTACTCCTAGCCCTCAGTAACCCTTTAAGAGCCAGGGGCATTTCACCACCAAACAGGTTTGCAAACGCCAGTAAAGCAGTTTATACGGAATACCGTCAGCCCCTCTATGGCGTCCAGGAATAACCCCCCCCCCCCCCCCGTGAGATGCAGCTTTATCCTCCAGCAGTGAAGGGGTTAAAAGCCAACCCTTTCCCCATCCGTAATGCTCTCTAGGCTAGAAAACCAGAGGGTGAGCGCGCGCCTCCTCGCACCCCGTTTCCGCACTCGTAGAATACCTGACTGCAAGTCTGCGCTATTCACAAAGTACGGGCGGATCGCCGGATCTCTGCGGGGGAGGGGGGGGGTGTAAATATAGAGTATCAGAGAATTAAAAGAAAAATGTGACATATACTGAAGACACTGATCAGGAACGTGGGACGGGAGGGTAAGGGGGCTTATTTACTAAACCATGCTGCATGGTGACTGTTGCAAGATATTTATTAAAAGGCGAAAACACACCGCCCAACGGATGTCGAATCTGTCCCTTTGTCTGGCGCGGCGTGGCAGGGGTTAATTTATACACCGTGCAGATGTTTCCCTTTAATTAAATCCCTGCGTCAGAGGTTTCCAGAAACAAAATATATTAAGCGCGCGCCAACATGTAATTAACCCTCGCGTGCAATCTATACACAGGGACATTAAAAGAAAAACAAAAACAGGATTGACATCACTAAAAAAAGGTGGAGGAAATCGAGTGCTGCCTACAATTCCCAGAATGCCATGGATGGCCACAGTACCATAGTTCAGAAACATCCGGGGGGGGGGGGGGGACATATAGTGAAGACCCGGGTCTGAGAAGGAAACACTAAGGCTGGGTTCACACCTAAGCGTTTTTAATACGCGCGTTTTAACCGGCGTTTTCCTTGCGTTTCACGAGCGTGTTGCAAACATGAAACGCGCGTTGTATGCGCGTTTTGTGATTGACTACGGAGGTGTCCAATAGGAAATTACTGTCTTAATTACGGAGGCGACCAATGAAAAAGACCTCCCCGTGCACGAACCGTGCGCGTTCACGTCAATCTCTATGGCCGCGAACGCGCGTATATCTGCACCAAAGAAGCTCCCGAACTTCTTTGTGCGTCGTCCGTTTATCAGCGCGTTCATGCGCGCTGATAAACGGCCAGGTGTGATATGACCACATAGGGAATAATGGTATTTCACTGTTTGAGCGTTTTACAGCGCGCAGGAACGCGCTGTAAAACGCTTAGGTGTGAACCCAGCCTAAGAGCACGGCGACCACTCAATTTATACATAGTGGTCCCTTGCAAACCCCCCCCCCCCTCCCAATAATTTTGGACTACATCCCCCATGATGCTCAGTTATTTGTCAGTTTTGCAGAGCATTATGGAAGATTTAGAACCAGAAACATCTGCAGGGCCAAGATCGCAGGCAGACCCCTGGACTAGAGTCCTCACTCCACTCCCCCCCCCCTCTGGGAATGTCGTGGTCTCGGGGGGGCAGATTCCTCCCTCACAGGCTACAAATCACCAATAATAAATCACCAATAATCATTAATAATAGCTTTTGTAAATGATAGATTCTTGGATTATCTTAAAATGCATCGCGGGACGTCTTTACATCATGTTGGGTTGGAACAGACATCACGTTAAAGGAGATCACAGTGGGGTGAGAGCTGCCCTGCATCATGGGACACGTAGTTACTATCCTGATTTATTAAAAAGGTACAAACCTAATCCGAAGCGTTGTACCTTTCCCAGTCTACATCCATTTATATTGGGAGTGGCATAAAAGAGACAGATTGGAAGTGAAAGGGTTAATCGCTTTTTTTTTTTTTTTAAATAAAATTACGTATATAAATTTTAATCGCATTTAAACTATGGTGAAGGGCAAATTAAGATTAAAAAGATTAAAAGCCTCCACAATACACGATAAGCTTTATTATTATTGCAGAGGACATTTACACGTCCCAGCAATTCAGAGACCTGCTTCACAGAGCTCATGTGCTACATTCCCCGTATGCAGCAAGGAACTCTGGGTAGGACATGCAAATGACGTCTGCAATAGCTCACTTTTTTGCATCCAGGGTCTGGTTTAACACAGGACCCTCCTTGCCAGTCCCGTGAAATACTAGACTGCTTTTCAGCAAAGGTCAGGACTCGTTGCGTAACCTGACCCCCCTCTGTTGGTGAGTCCAGGTATAGCACTGAGGCCGCCGGCTCAGCGGTTACAGGGGGACTGAAACCGCAGCGTTACGCTGCTCACGGCACGTCGGCTGATCTCTCTGATGTGCAGTCAGTTCTGGAGTATATTGCACACAGGCTCAGGAACAAACAAAACCCATTGTAACCCTTTCGAAAAAGTCCAGATCGAGTCTGCTCCGTATCAGGCACCAGGCGATGCTTTTGAAGATCGTGCTAACTCGATCATGGTAGTGACAGGGTTAAACACCCCGGTACAGAACAACAGCAAGCGTGTACAAAATAGTGATAACTAGGATGTTGGCGAACACAAAGCAAAAAACGCACAAACAGGCGTAGGGATAGGAACCACACAGATTTACACCAGCCCCTCCCCTGAGGAGTCCAGCTCAAAGCCCCTCCCCTGGGGAGTCCAGCTCAAAGCCCCTCCC